>BMAW01049878.1:1118909-1144034 GCA_019974015.1 Nephila pilipes | reverse complement strand
TCCGGCTACACGGCGAGTCTTCAGTGGCATCAAGGCTCGACTCAATGAAAACTGCCAGTCACGACTATGACCACTAGGCTATTGCGGCCACATTATAAATGGTTAATTGTATTTAGAACTTTCTTTTTTATGATGATTAGGAAAAAGCCATATCTACCTCTTTAAAACGTCCTCATGTACGACGTAGATTCTATTAAGCAATTCGCTTTTTAACATTAAAGCCATTAACGTTCTCAGCAGCGATCATAAAACCAAACTGATGGAAATAGCTCTCACTAAGATTCTTCCTCCCCACGTTTGCAACATCACAAACGCTAATTGGCTCAAATATCAAGAATTTCTCTATAATAATCTCCCCGGAAAGTAGGAAATTAACAATATCAATGATCGTGATGAAGTTATTAATGCACTCATGAACTACATCAAAATTGCAATTAAGCCAGCACCTCAAAAAATATCCCCACACCGCATCTCAGACTCCTTTCACATATCCGCAACCTAATTAAAAATAAAAACAGAATGAGAAAGTGGCAACAAACTCATTTCCCTCCTTTCAAAAAATAACTTAAAAATTGTTATAGGCTTTATTTTTTAACAAGATGCAAGCAAAATCATCTACTTATCCTGGGTGTATTTAATATAAATTGTTTCGCATTTTAATGAAAGGCTTCTTTCGTTTTATCTTACCATTAATCAAAATCCCAAAAGAATATTTTAGAAAGACTAAGAAAATAAAATATATGTATTTTCAACAATTTTGTTCACTAATACAAGGGAATGAAAAATGTTCAAACAATTATTTTCAAATCCTATTTACATGAATTAGATTAGTTAAACTAAAATAAAAGTCTGCATTAGTTTGAGGTTGAGTGAAATTTAATTTAAGACAAAATATTACAACTGAATATAACAGATTCAGGGCCAAATAGTAGTCATCAAGATGACGCTTTTGTAACTCAACAAAACAATTTTAATCTGTTTTCATAATAAACTTTTCTGTTTGGATGTAAAATGTAAAGAATTTTCATTTTTATATGCTTACAATTATTCTTACTCTATATTGTCCTATGAAATGTTATGTGTATGTTGCATTTACTTTTATTTTTTACACAAATATGTGTATCAAGAAATACACAATCATGTATTTGAAAAAAAATTGGCTAATTTTCTTCCCGACCCTTTTATTAGTAAACATAATTAAAATACTTAATACTTATTTTAAAATTCTCACTATTTAATAATCATAAATTATTTTTAAAATTGAAAAAAAAAAATATCTATATATTATGAGTTATGATAAATATCACACAATACTATATACTTTTGCCACACTGTGTCTATATGTTTACCATAATGGGTTCTTATAATTCAGAATTATAAAAACTTACAGTTTCTTACACTAAATTGAAAGTTTAATTAGGATTTAAACATATATATAAAATGTGATACATATTATGCAAAAAATATTTAACATAAATAAATATAACATTAAATATGAATTAACAAAAGCACAAGTTTTGCATTTATTATTATTAAATGATTATTACACATGACAATTTATAAAAAAATATATTTTCTTTAGTATTGAATATTTAATTTCAATTGAAAAAGCTAACAAGATTTCCAAGTTCACTGAGGACCAAACAAACAGAATTGTACATGATTTTGTTAAAATGATATACTTTCCTATTTTCACCTTATAGTGTTCCTATTTACAATTCAATGTTAATAAGATTTAAACTTAGGTATAACTGAAATGTATATTTTCTAAAAACACGATGTTTCTATTGAATATTACCCACAAACATTTTAATTTAACTTAAAACTTTTAGAAAATTTAATCAATTCTTAATTGAATTTAGATAGTGTTCAGATGGCAAGTTGTTACTCAATAAAATAATGTAATAATTTCTTGTATATTTGTTTGACTCCATAAATTGAAAATCTTAATAATAATTGAAATAAACTTTTCTAATTGAATGTAAAATGTAATGAAATTTCATTTTTGTAAGCTTAGAATTTTAGCTAGCTTCTCAATCAAAACATTTCCAAGAAATTATGCTTATGTTGCATTTACTTTTTTTTTTCACACAAATATATACATCAAGATATATACAACTATGTATTAGGAAAAAAATTGGCTAATTTTCATCCTGAATCTCTTATTAGTAAACATGTTTAAAATATTTAAGATTTATTTTAAAATTCTAACTACATAATACTGTCAAAAATGGATGCAATCATGAATGATTTTTAAAGTTGAAAAAAAAAAAAAAAAGAAAAATATCATTATGAGTTAGGATAATTAGAAGAGACTATTTCACAATACTATATACTTTTGCCACACTCTGTCTATACTTTTACCATAATGGGTTCTTATAATTCAGAATTATAAAAACTTACAATTTCTTACACTAAATTGAAAGTTTAATTAGGATTTAAACATAGATATAAAATGTGATACATATTATGCAAAAAATATTTAACATAAATAAAAATAACATTAAATATAAATTAACAAAAGCACAAGTTTTGCTTTTATTATTATTAAATGATTATTAGACATGACAATTTGTAAAAAAATATATTTTCTTAAGTATTGAATACTTAATTTCATTTGAAAAAGCTAACAAGATTTCCAAGTTCACTGAAGATCAAACAAACAAAATTGTACATGATTTTTTTAAAATGTTATACTTTCCTATTTTCAGCTTAAAATGCTCGTATTTACAATTTCATTTTCGTTCATTCAATTTCATTTCGTATTTTATTTAATTCGCTTTCATTAAATATATAATGTTTCTGATAAATATTACATTCAAACATATTAATATAAAAATGTGAGACTTTTTGAAAATTTAATCGATTCTTAATTGAATAAGGTATTGTTCAGATGGCAAGGTGTTACTCTTTAAAAGAATATTATAATCTTTTTTTTTTTTTTGTTACGACCGGATGAATTGAAAATTTTTGCATTATATCAACAAGACAGGCGAATCGGGGATTTGCTATTTGTTTCTTTATTGTAATTATTTAGAAAATAGCCAATACTTGATAAGTAGTTGGATATGGTAACCTAGAAAAATCTGATAGTCTACACTTTGTAGGAATAAACAATGCCATTCCAAAGTGGCATTACACGTCCGGTCTAAATCGTTCCTATTATCTACATCACTTAGAAATTAGTACTCCTGGGGAATTGCGGTTGCCACTCGCAAACATTGAGTCGGACATAAATACACTCATAACGTCTCATCAAATTCATCAAAGTCATAATTTGTTTTTATTTTATTTTATTTATAAGTAAAAGTTATAATTTCAATAAATACTTCTTCAACAAAAAGTTTTTTTTTTTAAATTCGTAAATTTTATATTATGCATTTATGCAGCTTTTTCACTTGGGGGTCCGTGGACAAGTTTTGACGATAAAAAGGGGTCCATGGGTAAAAAAAAATTGGTATATACTGATCTAAAAGAACAGAAACTCCAAATATTTAGAAACGACGTAAAGAATGATTGTTACAAATCAAGTGACGAGGCTTAAAATTCTCAAGTTAACATGGTTGCGGATGGGGAGAATAGGGTGTTATTTTGATGTTGACCTCGTCATCCAGCGTGTTCAAAATTATGTGTTCTTAGCGGATCTGATGTAGCGTTGAAATAAGCAGATGGAAAACATTCAATAAATAAACAAAGTTACTACAAACATCTCAACTCTAACTTTTCACAACATGGTTGGATACTATGCTTGTGTATTGTAATATATATATTATTTGGTACGTATTTTTACTTTTCCTTGTTTATCAATTCAGTCTTGAAAATTATGTTGTTTATTCCTCTCGTTTCTTGATCTACAAACATTCTCAAGTTTATATTTCTATTATTAACTTCATAGAAACGATGTTTCAGACGGTTGTCTGGAATTTCAGTTGAACTGAATTTATAGTTTTTAAAAATATTTCCATAAGTTTTAATTTGCGGCAGAAAAATTAATCCTTATTTTGTTTTACTTGTAAACATGTAAGAAATATTTGTATGAGTTTAATTTAATTTTAATTTATCTTTGAGAAAAGAATCTATCATTATCAAAATATTTCATTCTATTTATCGTACTGTAAATAAATATTTCTTACAATTTAACTCTGAATATGTGTATTTGTATGTATACGTACATTTTAAAATTTTGCTGAATTTTAATTGGTATTAAATTTTTAATAGAATGATATAATTCCATTTCTGAAATGTATTATTGATCAATAAATTTAAATGAAAATTTGTTTTATGTTGTTATGTAAAAGAAACAAAACTGTGTAATATTTGTTCTCTCAGTATTTAATGATCTTAGAAGTTGTCATGTACTTGTAGGATTAATAAATGAATCTGAATTATCAAGGGAGGAAATGTTATAAATTTAATTTAAAATATAATGATGGATAACTCTGAGAAAATTTAATGAAGAATAAATAAATAAATTAGCCGCTTTACTGTGCTAGAACAACTGCAGTAAAGATCCTCTTCTCCATTGTGTTTAATGATTCTTTTTATTCTGAGTTTTTCTCTATGTATGTTTTTACCTGTGGTTCAGGTTATAAAGGGCACAATTGAAGTAATTAATTCAGTTTAAAATAATGATGCAGAATTTCTAAGTATCAAGTAACAATAATATTTAAAGAATTATTTATTTCAAAAACAAGATAATTTGAACTTAAAATTAAATTATAAAGATAAAATTAACTTTTGAAAATACCTCTTTCAAATAATATATAGGAGAATAAACATGCAGAGTTAGTCCAATATCGAGTTCCTATTGGTGGCTGGGTGAAAACTTGGCAATTTAGAAGAAAGGTCCCCTTAGTAACGTTATGTTAGCAGTGATGTCATGAAGATGTCGTAAATGAGAAGCTAAACAAATTATAGGGTTATTATAAACTAAGTCACTACATTTAAATCGTTATTATTTATCTTACCCAAAAGTTGTTGATTGCCAAGGAGCATCCATACCTGACTTGAACCAATGTGCACATTTGAAAGATTTGCCAAATTTGAGTTCATGTTAGGTTAAGTTTTCAATTTGCTTTAATATGTTAATATGAATATTTTCATAACCATCGAAGGGTTAAAATTTGTATTTGTGTTGTTGAAATGAATTAATATTTCAAATTTGTGTTTTATTTATTCCCTAAAATTTAATATTTAGTTAATAGCCTAATGTGTTTTAATGTATCTATTTACTGTTTGTTGTCTAGGTTTTCTTAGTAATGACTGCTGAAAAAATTGTTGAATATGAAACATATTTGAATGAAGTTTTGAGAGAAGATTTAAAACACGTGTTAGCTCAACGAGAACAACTGTGCCAAGAAATTTTAGAGCTTGAACAGTTAAAAACTGTGATTGAGCGACTTCAAGAGGCTGAGTTGACTAAAGAAACCCTGAAGACAAGAGTAGATCTTGGTTGTAATTTTTATGCGCAAGCAAATGTTGCTGATACCAAATATATATTTATAAAAACTGGACTTGGTCTATTTATACAGTTTACTTTAGAAGAAGGAACAAAATTTATTGACAAAAAAGTTGAATTTTTAAACAAGAAAGTAGAGAAAACATTAAAAAAGAGTTCAGAAATTAATGCACATATTCAGCTTATTTTACAAGGATTAAGAGAGCTACAAAATTTGAATTACACTCCTGACCCATCAAGACAAGATATATTATAAAACAAGAATGTTTGTCATTGATGGTAATATGTTTTGAAAATTCTCTATAGTTTATTCTCTCTTAGTTTTTATTTTATTAGTATACTTTAAGTAAGTATAAATCAGGACATTTTAAGTTGTAGGTTACTTTTTCTTTTAATGTAATTCTGTAATTTTTCGTTTAGATGTACTCTATTAATTCAAGTGGTCATAGCATTACTTTAGTTCTTGCATACGAATGATATCACTTAATTTTAAGCCCAAAGTATCTTGGTAATTTTGTACAAACATTGAATGTGATAGCTTGTGTATGAGACTTAAGTTCATTTTTTACTATGTAATAATAAGATTGCTGGTATGCTGTTTATTTCTTGTAATATAATTTTATTCATATTTCAATTTTTATTCATAAAATACCAACCAAATATATTAACCATGCTACAAGAAATACTTACTGCATAAATACAAAAAGGCTTGTTGAATGCTTTCTTTAGATAAGTAGAACCCAAAACAAATATTTCTTTCTAGTGAATTGTCCTGACATATCTTTTGACTTTTAATCCCCACTTCTGAGGAACTTGTAATATGTCTGTTGTGTGTATTGTTCTCGTTATGGTGATTTGGTATTTTTTTCAAACTTTATATTAATGTTGTTCTTTTCTGATATATTTTTTTTTACCCTTCTCAAGTCATATACTCATGTAGTAATTTATTGGAGTATATAATTGGCATACACATTTATACAAAGGAGATGAAAGACTTATACAGCCAGTTACATTAAGATTTTATTGATCTGACAACTTACAAGTAATAACATACTCCCTCACAGTTCACAGAAAGGGTAACAGGATTGCTGAATTGTACTAGTGCTTACTAGCTTGGCTCTCATAGGACAATCTACTTGTTAATCTTTTATTGTAAAGACCTCTAATTTGCCCAGAAATTAATTTAAGATGTGAAATTGAAAGTGCATGCTTCATTATAAAAGAAAAATATTTAAAGATAAAATGGAAAAAATTGGAATGATTCAAGAACATCATATTTGGAACAAGACCAATTTAGTGTTGAATTAAAATTGAGGAAAGGATTGGGATTATCCATGTAAAAAATAGCCTTTTTCTTTAATCATATTTATGATACATAGTCCCAAATCTGTTAAATAAAATTTTTTAAAAAATATATACAAATGATTAATTCCAATGATTTTAAAATTTGGATGGGATAGGATAAAACCAAATATTAAACTGTTTGTAGTGCTCTATGTCCTTTGTCATTAGAATAATTTTGGTGGTTGTATGCAGTATTTGATGTCCTTCATTATCATAATATTTTGCAAGTAATAAAAGTGGAATTGCAATATTTTAACATTGGTTAAACATTTTTTGGTTAAAGTGAAGTATGAGAGATGATTTGTGGGCAAATTGTGGTTATTGTATATTTTTGTTGGCTCACTCAATGAAGGTAGGTTTTCTGGTGAATATTGTTGAGTGATTTTTATCTATTCAAAAAGGGAGTAAAATGTAAAAAAAGTTCGAGAATTTTTATTTTAAATTAGAATGACAGGTAGTGTGGTCTTTCTGTGTAACTTGTGTATGGAGGATGAGATAATACTCATTGTAAAAATAAGAATGCTTAAATTTAATTTTTTGTTAAATTTTTTAAAAAATATTGAAACTTTTTTTAAGTATAAAATTTCTATTAGGATAATGTGTCATTTATTATATTATTATATGTATTAATATGAGCCTTTAACTGTATTTGGATGTAGCATTAGAAGTCATTCTATGGAGATTTATTCAACTATTTTAAGTGAATGTAATACCAGTAGAATATATTATGGATAGAAAACTCTTTCTGTAGTGAAATATTTCTGTTATAGTTGTTTTGTAATATTAGTTTCATTTATAATGAACTTGGTTTCATTAACCTTTAATTGCCTTTTTTTTTTAAATTTGAAATCTATGAATTTAAATTTGATGTGGTTTTAAAACAATATTGTAATTTATAAAGTAATTTTTTAGTTTGTTTTTTGTTCATGACTGAATGCATTTATCTCCATTTTTTTAAAAAAATTATTCCATCAGGGAGTAATAAATTCTTGTTGTATATTCCAGGAAATTTATCAGGTTATGCATCTAAAATTATCAGATAAAGGATTTCTAGTTTATTTCTCTTGTTTAGCAATTATGTTACTTACAAACCATGATCAAGTTTAACTATTTTCGCAATTAATTCTTTTGTTACTGTTAGAAAATTTTAAGTGTTTTTTTTAAAGTTATGTGAATAATGATTTCTTTGTTATATTATTGCATAATTATTTTTATCCTCATATTTTTTTTCCATTATGTATGCAATGTATCTGATTCATACTTATTTAGATACTTTTCCACTAAAGGGAGTCAATGGCGATG
Organism: Nephila pilipes; assembly: GCA_019974015.1. Taxonomy (NCBI): domain Eukaryota; kingdom Metazoa; phylum Arthropoda; class Arachnida; order Araneae; family Nephilidae; genus Nephila; species Nephila pilipes. The sequence goes on along the minus strand of BMAW01049878.1, from coordinate 1,135,930 downwards.
GTTAATTTTTTTTTGTCCATCGGGAACGATATCAAGGGCAATCCGCAGTAGTACTGTGTTAGGAGAGATGTGAATTTGCACTACCTGATTTGGCAATTTTTTTACGACCCCCTTTAATGGAAAAATATCATTATTTATTATTTAATATCATTACCAATTTATTTATTTTTTTTTAAATTGCAGCACTTCCAGATTCAGGTAACGATTCTGATTGTGAAGCTCCAAAATTTGAAATTTCAGCCTTCAAAAAGTTTGGATCCACCAGTAACTCAAATCCGAAAGTTAAAGAAAAAAATCACAATGAAAGGTATTAAGTATTGATTAGAATACTTGTTAATATGTGTATGTAGTTAATGAATAATTAAAATTTAAAAGTAGTTATTGTAGAAAGTTTCAAATAGATATTTATAAATCCTTTGAAAAGCCTAAAAAAAATTATTTAATCATACTAAGGTGAATAAATGGCCATTGGTAAAATATTTTACATTGGTAGAGAGGAAACTTTTCTGTATGGTGATAAATAATAAGGTATTTCCCTATATCTTCTCTTGCATGATTATTTCATGTAGTAGCCTAGATAAACACATTTTTTAGTAAGATTAAAGCATGATACCTTTTTGTAGAAATGCTTCCCCTTCATGAAGCAAAATAAATAAATAAAAAAAAAAAAGCATCTCTTCAATAATGCAATATTATGCAAGAAATTTTTGATCCTCCCTTCCTTATCTTAGTCAAAATTTGATGCTTGAAAAGCACATTTATTCTTATTCTTTTCTCTGTTATTCAAAATTCAAAATACTTGACAACATATTACTGACTGAAAAGTAGGGAAATATAATTGTTGTACGTGCTAGAGTTATATTTATATAAAAAAAAAAATATGCGCATTTTATAATGTAGCTTTTTTAGCAATTTTGTCAAAGTCATGTGAGTCATCTAGGTGCAGTCATTGAAATCATGCATACATGATAAATTTTTTTACTTTTATGAAACTTCAAAAAAAGAAGACTGATTTCCCCCCCTTTACTAATCAATGCATATTTTTAGGCTGAAATTGATTTTTTCCCCTTTACTAATCTATATATATATAAGCGAAATACCACTGACTGACTCATCACGATATCTCTAAGACTATACAACCGATTGACTTGAAATTTGGTACAGTTACTCATTTTGCAATGTAGACGCTCACTAAGAATGGATTTTATGGATTTCTTAACCAAAATGTAGTTATCATCGGTTAATCTCTTCTTACCCATCGGTTATGTCATTTTGGCGACTTTATCGCCAAAAATTACATGACCAACGCCAAACGGAATATATTTTTTTAAATGTATACTATGTATCGCTACCAATTAAGTTTACTTGCAAGATTTGCGCATGCGAAATGGAAAAATATCTAATAATTTAATATTGAAGCGCTGATGGATGATTGGCAAGATTTTGGAGAAGAGGCTCTTTTTTGCGAAATATCACCAAATATCTTCCACCGCCAAGTCGAAGCATTTCAATGACCTTGCATTGTGAATTTTAAAAAGCTATACTATGGTAACCCCAGCTGATTTCGCTCGCCAGCTGATTTCGGTTTTGCTGAGCAAACGATAATTTTTTATTGTTGTGGAACCTAGACGTAAGTTTTAAATTTATGAGAAAAGTATTTTATTATTAATAATGATTGATAAACTACATTTGTAAATCTAAACGCAATCTAACAAAGATATTGAAGTTGGCTTTTAACAAATGAATAATAACGGTATGTTATTCATGTCATTAATAAAAAAAATAAGTAGCTATCAAAATATTTATTTTGATGTATGCATTAATTGTAACCTAATGTAAATATCATGCAAAAGTTTTGTTTCTGTATTTTGGCAATTTTTAGCTTTTGTTTTCTAGGAAATAAAAAACGTTTTTCATTTTTTAAAATGGTTGGATATTTTATTGTTTTCAGAATACAGAATTATTTTTAATGCTATGATTTTTAAGAGCTATTCTGTCTATTCAATTGCAGTTCCAGATATGCTGCTACCGTAAGAGTTATCCTTTTGCAAAAAGGATCACGTAATACGGGTGACTTTTTGCTAAAAATTTTTATTATACTTCATTTTTTTTGTTAGTATTTTTTGTTGAATTTTAAAATAATTTGATTTAAAAAAGTTAATTTCGGTTATATTTTTTAACTTGAAAAGTATTTCATTGTAGGTTAATAAAAATTGATTTTTCATATTTACTTTTCAGTTATAGTTCTTAATAATGGATGTTGAATATATTTGGATCGATGGAATACCTACTCCTTTCAAAGTTTTTAAAATTCTTGGCGACGGAGCATGTTTATTTTCGTCTCTGTCTTTGCTGGTGTTCGGTGACATATCGATGGCGTATAAAATGAGAAATATTATTGTTTCTCACGTGTTTAACAACTGGGATCGGTTTAAATGCTACACTCAAATGCTATCTGGCGCCCCTTATAATATTAGCGATTTATATTTTACCGAAATGTGTAAACCAAACACGTAAGGATCTATTTGTGAAATTATGGCAGCGGCAGAGCTATTTCCCTATCAGTTTGAAGTGTATCAAGGTGGCTGCCTTATAGCTTCTGTTGGTGAAGCAATTCAGGGGGAAAAAAAGATTACGTTTTACGGGAAACTGTAATAGGGGTCATTTTGATGTTTATGTTGAAATAGTTGGATTAACAAATAGAAGTAAAGTTAATTCTGGTGATGATAATGTGAAACAAAATGAAGAAAATGTGTCATCTTTTGTGTTTCAGCCTCAAGAAAATGTGTCTGTGTTAGTTTCAAAGACTCAATCAATATCTAACATTGATTTTTTAAGTTCAAGTGAATCAATTATTAATGATGTAATATCTCTTCAACTAAATAAAGGTAAAAAAAGAAGAAAAAGATTCTCAAATTCAATTAGATATAAACAAGTAAGACAAGCTGCTACAAAATATACTCAAAGTCATCCTGCAGCTGTAAGAAAATACTTTTCTAATAACCCCCATGTGAATCAGGCAGCTGTAATTAAATACAATGAAAAAAGATCAAAAGTTAAATTAGCGCCATGGACTTCCAAAAATTTGTCTGGTTTTAATTATAAAATAGATATTGACTATTCAAATGATAAAATTGTCAGTATCGGAAAACGTTTGCCCTGTTTGTGATGCCATGCTTTAAAATTGATAGAAGAACCTCCAGGAATGTGTAACAGCGGTGATCAAGTCCAAATTCCTGCTACTAGATCCTACCCTGAACCTTTGAATAGTCTTCTTAACCATTAGATCAACTTTCAGAACATTTTCTTTCTACAATTCGTAAGTATAATGAATGTTTTCAGATGACGTCATTTGGAGCAAAAAAATTGTAGGAGGGAAATTTTATGCCAATATTTAAAGTCCAGGGGCAGGTATACCACAGGATAAGTAGCCTTTTGGCTGAGCCTCCTCAACAACCTTCTTTTCTTCAGCTATACTTTCTCTGTGATGATGAATGTGAACGAAACATTTGTTGTGGTATTTTCCCAGGTGTTAAGCCAGAATTAGTTAGCCAATTACAAAAGGCGCTACATGAAGATAGAAAGTATATTCGCGATTTCAAAGCTGCTGTTGATTCAGTTCCTAAAGACCAAAAGGAGTTCAAGGTTATAATTAATGCCGATAAAAAACCATCTGGAGAACACAAAGGTCGTTTCAATGCTCCTCAAAATAAAGAAGTATCTGTCCTTATTGTGGGTCAGGATTTCGAAAAAAGAGATATCATTCTAAACAGCAGATACAGTAAATTGGTACGAATTAGTGAAACCCATCGAGCTTACGATGCTCTTCAGTACCCTTTGATGTTTTTTCGTGGGGAAGACGGTCATTGTATAAATATTTCAAAACTTGATAGCAATACTAAGGCTCCTATCAATAAGACTGTCTCTGCTTCTGAGTTCTTCAGCTATAGGTTGATGGAGTGTGTTGGTGAAATCAATTATCTATTGCCCTTTCGTCAACTGTTTAATCAGTTTTTGGTCGACATGTATGCAAAAATAGAAACTGAAAGGCTTGAATGGATTCGTAACAATCAGAAAAATTTTAGGAGTGAGGAATATGTCCATTTAAAAGACGCTATGGCAAAAAAAGATACACAGTCTTCAGAAATAGGTAAAATGGTTGTGTTGCCGTCTTCGTTTACTGGAGGACCTCGCTACATGCATGAACGAACTCAAGATGCTATGACAAACAAAGTGACATGACGCACGTACTCAGAGAAACAAAAATTATAGTATGGGACGAATGTACTATGGCCCACAAGAAAGGAATTGAAGCTCTCAACCGGATACTACAAGACATCAGAGGAAGTAATCGACTAATGGATGGTTTTACTATTCTTTTAGCTGGTGACTTTAGACAAACTTTACCTGTCGTACCACGAGGAACACGCACAGATGAAATTCAAGCCGGTTTGAAATCTTCAATTTTATGGCCTCATATAAAAGTCTTATCCTTGAAAGTTAATATGAGGATCTCTCTTCAAAACGACTTGAGCGCGAAAGAATTTTCTAACTATTATTTGACATAGGTAACGGAAATATTACAGAGCAAGAAGGAAAAATAACTATTCCGAATAACCTATGAGATACTGTGGGAGATTTGATTACTTTGACTGATAGAATATATGGAAATATTGAATATGGCACACTAGATAGCTTATCGTGGTTGAAAGAAAGAGCAATTTTGACTCCAACAAATGAATCAACTGATAAAATTAACGATTTTATCCTAGAGAAACTGACAACTGAACAGATAAAGTATAAGTCTATAGATACAGTCATAGAGATAGAAGTTACTGTCCATTATCCTGTGGAGTTTCTGCACACACTCAATCCACCTGGCATACCGCCTCATATTCTTTATCTAAAGACTGGTACACCAATAATGTTCTTGCGTAATTTAAATACTCCTAAATTATGTAACGGCACCAGTTTTTTCTTAGAGTTTTCAATTTGAAAACTCTAAGAAAAAACGTTATAGAAGCGACTATTTTTACAGGAAAGTATGAGGGTGAAAATGTATTCATTTCTAGAATACCACTAATTCCTTCAGATTATCATTTTGAATTTAAGCGTTTGCAATTTCCAGTTAGAGTTTGCTTTGCGATGACTATCAATAAAGTCCAAGGGCAGAGTTTAAAATTAGCTGGTGTCGATTTATAAAATGAGTGAAAATCTAATCATCCTTCAACCAGAAAAACGAACGAAGAATGTTGTCTACAGAGAAGTTTTGGAAATGTAGGCATATTATTTCATATTTTTCTTATATTTAAGTATTTCTAAAATTAGAATAAGATAAAATAATAATGAATGTAATAATTAAGATTAATAAATTGATATAATAAAGAATAAAAATGTAGTTTTCATCCTCAAAAATTCCATGCACACAAAATAAAGACAATAGAAATGTAATACACAAAAAAAATTGATTCAATAGGTTTAAAAAATAAAATAAAATGTATAAAAATGTATTTATATTTTTATGTTGTCAATTTTTACATGGTTTAGGCCTACTGGGGACCCGCCATGTAGAATAATGGGAATGCATCGCACTACACAGTACCTCATGGGTGATGCAGAATTCTGTTCAACGACAGATTTACTGACTAAATTACATTTTCATTGATAAACTATTAACTATTAAATACTTTTCTCATATATTTGAAAGTCGTGGATAACCATTATTACAGACAATCAATTTCTTAAAATTTTAAATTCAGATTATAATTATCGTTTAAAAATCGAAAACTTTCTTGATATCTTACGTATAGGTGCCAAAATTCTGCCCAGCGAAGCAGGTGGGTATCAGCTAGTCTGTGCATATTTTTGGACTGGTGTTGTACACTCCTTTAAGCATAATACTGTAAAATTTTAACTATAATACGCATGCTTGATTTGGCACTAAATTTTTGGAAAAAATTAAAATTTGAATGTAATAGGCACCCATAACTTTTTAATGTTTTATTTAAAAGTTGCATAAGTATTTATTAACTTAATTGAAATTTTTAATAAAAAAAAATGAATGCGTCAAATTCAATAGAATTTTTTTAAATTTTAACACAAAATAAACAATACTGTCTTAAACATTTCAGTAGAACACAGCAAATCTATTATTGTTACATCCAAGTCATAATTATTGATGCCGTTGTAATATGCGACATGTGCAACATGTACTGTAAGTTCCTATTTGTGTAAAAGAACACCCGTGTAGCACGCATATTACAACAATCTCTTACAGCTGCTTACAGCAGTTTGTTGTTCAATATTTAAAAACCTTTTTAATTTTATTTTTTTTTTACTTGAGTATAGTATGCACTCTTATTTTTGCAGATCAAAATGTGTAAAAAAAGTGCATATTTTGTATAGTCAAAATTTTATGGTATATCTGAATTCTTTTTAGTGAATATTTTATATAACATTGCTTTTTCTGTTCTGTAATATTTTCAAACAGTTGATTAATTTTTTTTTTCTATTTTCTATATGACTGCAATTAATTGTTGAACTTGTATCCTGCTTCTCTCCTTGTTTAGCTTTGAGTTTTTCGATTATTTGATAGATTATAAGATTAAGATCTTGATAGATTACTTGAGAATAAGATCCCTTTATCACTTAAATACTTATTAAAATATTTTAAAATTTTTCATGTGATTTCATATTTTATTTATGAATAACTATGTAATTTTATAGGAACAAAAATAAATTTGCCATTAATATTAAGTACACTCCTCTTCCAAAAATTATGAATTTTTTCTGTTTGGAAGGGGATGGGATTATTGGGATCTCCCCCTTCAAAACTGTTATTAGTATTGATATCATGTTTTACAACACTTACCTCAAAATATGAGACTTTAAGACATTAATTTGTCTGTTAGTTAAAGTACTTTCTTATGTATCAGTATGTTTACAAGCAATTGCTATTTTCTGATATTCAGGATCATGCCTTTTAAGTTCTTGTAAAGAACTTTTCTTATTTTTTACCTGGCTTTCTTTGAAATAAAATCCAATTTTTCATTTAGATCATCAATTACTTCAGTTTTTTTTAATCTTATACAAAGTTGTATGATTGGTTTGTAGAACAATCACATATCTTTTTTTTTTTCACTCTTATCTTTTGTCAACCATATTCTCATAATTCAGCATTCTATTAAAGTTGTAAGTATATGTAATATTAATTATAATTGAAAAGAACATTTTATTCTCTCTACATTTGTCGTGAAATTTAATATCTATTGAAGAAATGTTATTTATGTTGTGCTTGGAGATGTGAGACTCATAATATTAATTTAAGTAGTTTATTCACTTAAATGATATCAAGTTTATTTGTTTCGTACTTTAAGTCCCTATTTTCTATTTTATGCTGTAGGAAATTTCTTTTTTTCTAAATGTAGGATTTTCCAGCTAATTGTCGAAGTATTAATTGTATTTTCAAATTTACTGTAAAATCAGTTCCTCAGTTATTCGATAAATGGCATCACAAATCAGCGTCGTGATAGCTCACGCAGTGCTCCCTATTTCTGAACAAAACTGAGAAAAGTTTAGTTCTTGCTCTCTTCTCTTCTGCTCTTTTCCCGATGTAGCTGAATTCTGATGGTAGCTATCTCTGAAGAACTAGTTCCTTTAATCGAAATAATCTGTATGTAGTAGTTTTGTAAATATTACTACTTCATCTAATCTACTCAAGAATAAAAGTAGTGAACAAACTTCAAGCCTCCTCACTGAATTGGTAAACAGTATAAAGTCATCATAGAATCCGGTAATTGAGTTGCTCCTCAAGACAACCGTACCTTTGCATAAGAGCAAGCCAGTGGATATTTGGGATGTAAAACCCCCCCCCCCCCACATAAATATTTATCTACTGATGCTTTTACTATGCAAAATGAATTTTTCACATTATGCATTGGCTTTTATATGTGTACAAGTAAATTTTTTTTAACCATGGGCCTAAAATGATAATTTAGTTCTGTAATTTTTTTTTATGTTTAATTATTTGATGGTTTTTTTTTTTAAAAAATTTGTCTAGTCTTAATTACATTTCAATTTTGATTACTTTATTAGTTTTAAATTGCTTCAAAATAAAGAAATCATTTAAAATGTGTTTTCCCCCCATTTTGAAAGTAAGAATAATTAATTTGGAAACATTGTTTAGTTTTGATACTAGAAATAATATTATGTCAAGAAACCAAATATTTTAATTATTGTGTCTTTGGATTAATGCCAATTAAAATTCATAACAATAAACTTTTCTTGTTTGACAAATTAGAAATTAAAATTGTGCCCTCAGCTGTGAAAACATACTAGGCATGTGTTTTTATGTTATTTGATTTTTAGATAAATTAAGAGATCGGACTTATTATATTTATCTATTGTAAAAAACTTGATATAGGAAAAATCAAAAACAAATTGTATGTTTCAAATATATCTGGTTTCATTCCTTGAAACATACTTTTCTGAAAACTTTACCATCTAGTTTTGAATTAAAATTCAGTAATCATTATGAATATTTTCTCAGTAAATAGAATATAATTATGAGATTTCTTCTCAGTAATATTAAAATAGATTTATGGTGTATATAAATTAAAGACTGAGGTGTCATTTTTCTTTGTGTGTGTTTTTTTTTTTTTAAATTTATATTAATCTGTATCCAAAATGTCATGACAATTGATTTTTTATGCAAAAAGCAGGCATTAATTTCCCCCCTCATGCACAGTGAATCTGATTAGTGTTGCCCAGCAAAATGGCTTAGAAATGCAGAATTGTTCCATAAAAAAGATAATTTTTTTCGGATGTTATGTTAATGTGTATATGCACCATACATAAAATTTGAAAATCAAATATTTTTAAAATGAATTAGATTGCCTCTAAAAGATTTGGCACTATGCCTCAAGGACATTTATCCTTTCAAAAGAATCAATAATTTTTCCATAAACTAATCTGATTGATCATCCCAGTCAAGAATCTAATCTATAATGGATTGCTAAATTAATGTGGACAGTAACATATTTTTATAATTTGAACCTTAAAGTGATGCAAAATTTCAAATGATGCAAGACTATATCATTTGTAGAAATCATTTTTATTTTATGTAATTTTTTTTTAAAATATTCAATATCAATTTCCTTGAAATAATAATGTTCATGATTTTGGTATTAAAATTTGACGTCTTATAGAGATTACCTCATCACAGGATATTGTTTTAACCATTTTATTGGTTCTACATGCTGTCTTTGCATAAGAAACCTGCTTCAATAACTAACCAGAAGAGCCTTTCTTTGTGAGGAATCTTGCTTTTTTCCAAGATATTCTTATATTATTGCTTCACAGTTATGAGTTGGAAGTGCAGATCTCTCTCCATGGAAAAAAAATTAACATAAAGACGCTTATCTTGCAGCAGATCATTACAAGGAGAAAAGACAGCAGATATTTCAGGTGTTTTTAAATCAATTGTTAATGAAATAAAGGTTAATTAAGATGAAAACAAAATAATTGGGAATATTTGTTTAGAAAAGTAAAAAAAAAACTCTATTGCCATGATGCTATTTCGAAAAGAATCACCTGAAGATATCTAGTAGAAGAACATTTATTAGGACATTGTCTTGTAAAAAGTCAAAACTTACAGAGGCAATAAAAATAAAATGTTTTACCTGGTCTTGAGAGCATTTCCATTCGATGATTGAGGACTGAAATGAAGTAAATTATTAAGATTATTTGTATTTGTTTTTTGACTTCTTTTCTAGCATTAACAATTTTACTGTGTAAAATTTCAATCGTGTTTCTCTGATGGGTCCCTGTCTGAAATTCTGGCAGTTAAAAGTACCTTTATTTAGTGGCTTCTTGGAAAAAAAAACTTTCATCCTGACAGCTTTTTTTGAATGAGTGAAATGTCCCCTCAGTTATGGTGTTTGTTTGTAATCAGTTCCAAAGGAGTTGGATTGACTTGTGTTGTACAAGGAACTGTAGGGCAAGATCAATGCAGATAATTATTGCAAACTTGCCTAATGTCCCAGCTTTGAAAATGGTTCCCCGATGATAAAGATTTTATTTTTATGCATGATTCACCACTTTGTCATAAATCAGGAAATATTACTACCTTCTTATTAGGCAATAGCATCCCAATTTTACCCAGCAATGCAATTAATTCTCTGGATACGAATCTGATTAAAACTTTTTGGTAAATCAAAAAGCACAAAATTTTCAAAGATACATTAACAACTAAATGTCAATTAATTGGAACCCTAATAAATGTATGGAATCTTATTCCCAAATAAAAGTATGTACTAAACAGTGTATAGAAAATATGTCCAGGTGCATTAAAGCTTATATAGCAGATAAAGGAAATAAATACAACCAAATATTTATGTTGTATAATATTAATTCTTTATTATGTTGTATTACATTTTTTAAATTTTGTGTGTGTTTCCTAAACTGAATGTATCTTGGACATAATTAAAGAGAATTATACGAAATTGGTAAGATTTTTTATTAATTTTACTATCTAATGTATCAATTCATAAATTTTTATGTAAATGTTCACATTAATTTGACAACCCACTGAAATCTGATAATCAACACTAATGAGTTACATAGTAGTGGAATGCACCATTTATTAGAAAACATTTAATTTATTTTGCACAATATGTTTGATATCAATTATGAGATAGTTAAGATAAAATAAACAAAAATTCTGTTAAATGAGAGGCTTTCTTTGTTATAGATGATCCTACTTCAATTCAATGTAATAAGTGTAATATATCATTTGCATTTGGTTGAGTTAATAAAATGTTTGATTTAAATTAGTATATATCATTTCAAAATTGTATGCTTTGTATGTACGATTTAGTGTTATTCTATGTACAGTAATTTGTTAATTTATTATAAGGTGTAACTTAAGGAGAGATTTATTTTATGAAAATTTTTTAAAAAACGAAATATTAATAGCAAGATGATGTAAAATAGATTATAATGAAATATACTTATTTTATTGTATATTCAAAAAAGAATTAATTTAATTATGTGTATGTATTTTGATATTTTTTCTCTCATTACTACTGAAAAATGTAGGATTGATTAAATTTTTAATTTTAATTGTAAATGTTTCCATTTTTGTTATGTCAATGATTTAAAATTTTAGCATTGTATGTTCTCTAGACTTTCTGGAAATGCTGAAACTTTTTCATTTAAATAAAATCCATCTTTGACAGCTTTTATAAATATTTTGTGAGGATTTCTTAAGTAGTAATGAAGTTGAACATTTTGTTTTACACTAAATACATGTTAGAAATTGTTATTTTTAATAATAGTTATGATTGCTAGATGATTTTATTAATTTGCTTATGTTTATTTTAATAATTTGATTTAAGTTTTTTATTTTATTCACACATGGAGAGTGTCTGTATTTAATCCATAATTCTTAAAAGTTTACAGTTAAAATAACCTTGTATGTACTTTATATGAATGTTCTTTTCAATAGATCTTTGAATCAATAATTTTTTTTATCATTTAAATTGAAAATTAAAATGAAATATAGTGACTTATTTTTAAATCAATCTTCTAAATAAATATTTATATGTTGTAGTTTGGAAATAGATGTAGTATTCAATATTTGTTAAAAATTATTGGAATCAGTTATGATGGCATATATGTTAATTTCAATTGTTGCTGTCAATTTTTTTAAAAAAAATTAAAATTAAAAATATCTACTGTAAAATAGTTTCATTTTGAGTCTCATATTCTATTTGTACCATCATACATCTGTAGTTTTTTCCAGCATAATTATAATTGTTTAAAAAAGTAAAATTAATTTCCGTTTATAACATGTAAAAAAGAATTAAAATGTATGATGTTATGTGCTCTAGTTTAAGTATAGTGAAGTAGAAATATGAATGTTAGTGAATTATAATCTTTTGTGATTGTATTAATATTTGTTTTTCTTACAGTATTGAAATAATTTACTTAATAAGTTTTCTTACTATATATTGAAGTACAATTGTTTTCAGCATACAACTTTCATCATCTTTGAATGCCGGTAAAGATTATAAGGGCACTTATATAAACTTCAGTAATGAGGGAGGTAATTTACATAATCATTTGAAAAAACAAAAGGAAATTTTACAGAAAACTTTAGATAAAGTAAGTGACCTTTTATAATTTTTTTATGTAATACTTTAAAATTTTTTTCAAGATGATTTCTAATTTTGTGAATATTGAAATATTGTGTTTTCCATATTTCCATGCTATACTATTATATAAATCTCAATAAGAAATACAATGATTTATTTAGAATTAGAAGCCTGCTTTAAAGTTACAGTATTAATTTTAAAAAAGCATATTTATAAAATATATTGATAGTATTTATCATAACATTACTTGATGTATCATTTATTAAATGTATCAGTTTTTCAATCTGGTCATCTGTGAGATTGAAATAATTTTTGTGAATGATTAATTTACAAATTCAGAATTAGTCATTTATTGTAAAACTGCAAATGTCAAACTTGATATTTTTTATTTAAGATTTATTTTAAAAAATTTCTGTTTATAAATTTTTTTTCTTATGTACATTTCCTTTAAAGTTGTATAATGAATATTTAAAATATATGTATAAAATGTTTATTTCTGTAAGTTATATATTTTAAAATGGGCATACACATATCTTCATTCATCAGTGGAATATTATTATTTAATATCCAATATCTCTTATCGATGATTTTTCTTAAGAATATAATGGATTTATTAATCATAACGATTTTTTTTTTTTTTTTTGTAGATCCATCAAAGTTAATGTTGAAGAATAGTAGATGTTAGAATGCTTAAGAATTTAAAATTACTGAATTATCCATGAATATGCAAAACAAATTTGATTGCATTTCATCCTGTAAAATAATTATTCCTTAGAGAAGTTTATTCATTTATCTTAAAGTATATTTTATCTTAAATAGATATATTAGTTAACTGAACAGTATTAGGACTATTCAGCTAATTGTGTATATTTCTTTATATCTTTAATTCTCTTAGGATTATTTTTTTTTTGGGGGGGGGGACACATTTTATTTTCTTTTATGATTATTTGAGTGAAATCAAAGTATCTAGTGAGTTTTGGATATTTTCTAGACCTTCTACCAAAAGCTGCTCATTAGTATGAAATTCCAACTATAGTGGAAATCTTTAATGGGATCATTGTATAAAATTATCAGGTTTGTCAGGCTACTAATCCTTTGCATAACTCTTGTATAACATTAAATCATTAGATGAAATATTTTCTTTAAAAAGCATGTAGAATTTAAGGACTATATTGAAGTTTAGGATCTTTGTAAGGAATTTTTTCTATTAGGGATTTCAAGAAAATTCTCTATAATTTCTCTTTGAAGTACTTTCTATATAGGATTGAATTTTTGTTACAGATTTTTTTTTTCCTGTTTGTAGCAATGATCTGCATAATTTTCTGTTCAGTATCATTTTTATCTCCTATGTAATGTAGAATGTTTTTAATGTGCTTTTGAAATGATATGTTATGAAAGTCTTCTTAGCGCTATATATATTTATCCTATTACAATATATTAATATTTTCCCTTAGAATTTAAAGAAAAGTATTGTATGCAGCCCAGATTTTGAAAAGCTGGAAAGGGTTCCAACTGAACTGAGCAAATGTCAAAGGCGTAAAGCAGCCAGAGTAAGTGACATTCGTCTAACCACGCTTTTAAAATTTTGATTATTTAGAATTGCAGTGTAAGTATAATTATGAATAAAAAATTTTGTATTATTTTTATCTAAGAAAATGCGAGTTTTTTTAAAGTGATAAATGTTTTTAGTTTTGATTGAAATTGTTGATTCAATACATTTTATTCGTAATATAAGTAATCCATGCAATATTATAATTAATAAATGAAATGTTTTGAACTAATTTATATGAAAGCTATGAATTTTATGATACAAACTTAAACAAATATTCCTTATTTTTATTTCATTTTAATTTGATCTGAAAAGGAAAAAATATGGGAAAAAGTAATAATATTTTCACTGTTGACTCATTATTAAATAAAGCATTTTCTGTGATTAAATTGTAATTGTTTCGTAGATTGCATCTCACTCATGGATAAGTTTTTCTGTGTTATTTTCTTTCAACTACTTAAAAGTTTCTGAATGAAGTGAAATATAAATCATAATTGAAGTTCAAAATCAAAAAATTTAAAAAACTTGTACACATATATTGAGAATAAATTTTTATTTCATGTGTATGTATATGCAATTTATTAATTGCATATTTTGGTGTTTAGCGACTTTTTAAATATATGAAGTTAATATTTTAGCTTTATATTTTTCTTTTTTAACAGTATATAGTTAGATATGTGGATCAAATTTAATTGAATTCAAATTTTCTTATTCAATAAAAATTTGTTCTAAAAGAGAATTTTTTGTGGTTCCTTTTGTTGTTAGAAATCATACGTAAGGTAACCTTATAGTGTTTACCTCCTGTTTTTATTTATATATTTTTTGATGTATTGACCAAATAAAAAAAAACACCTCAAGATTTTGAAGCTGCTAATCTACGAGAGAATACACATGTTATGGTTCTCCAATTTACTTGCTTTATCTTGTGTAATGTTGATTTATTTAAAAACCTTTTTTTTTTGCCCTTTTGCACAAAGATGAACTTGGAATCATTACAATTTGATCTCAATAATAGAAACAATATGAGTAAGTTAAATAGAATGATATTGTGAAATGAAGATTATATATTAAACTTCTATCAGTATATAAGTAGAAACAATTATTGTGAAACTGCTGAGTAACCCACAACCCTTTGGCCTAATTTTAAAAGTTGCCAATTAAGGGACTTTTGAAATAGCACCTGTCACAAAAACTCCTCAGAGTGCTGAATGAAAGAATACGAAAAAATTTTACCTGTATATCTGATAAATGTTTTTTGCGTTATTAAACTCCACAGTCACACTCACTCACTGATAAATTTTAAAAACTTCATATAATCTTCATTTTCTTGAATTTGAATTTGAATTCATTCACTTCCACAAATAATAAAAATAGATGCAAGATCTGTTTTTGCTTATATGTCACTTTCTAGCAAATTAAACAACATTTGTGTTATAATGACTACATAGTTAAATTAATCTATCTATTGATTAAACCAAATCAAAATGAATTTTTAAAATACTCTCTAGTCCTCTATGAAAATGAAAAGCATGATAGGATTTTAGATTGAGTATGAATTTTATAATTGCACTAGTTTGATGTTTTGATTGTATTATTGACCAAGATCAATAAAATTTTATCTGGAGCTTTTAAAAA
The DNA here is from genome assembly GCA_019974015.1 of Nephila pilipes. NCBI lineage: Eukaryota > Metazoa > Arthropoda > Arachnida > Araneae > Nephilidae > Nephila > Nephila pilipes. The sequence goes on along the minus strand of BMAW01049878.1, from coordinate 1,120,591 downwards.
TAAATTTAATGAAATTCACAATTAAAATAAAAATTACATGTAGTAATTCATTAACAGTAACTTCTCAGAAACTTTTAAAAAAAAAAGTACTTAATATTTATAATGAAATATAATAACTTGCCTTAAAATGTTATATTAGAACTCAACAGAGCTAAAGGTAAGAATATGAAAACAATTTGACTAACCTGTTTTGCTGATGGGTCCTAGAAATGTTTTAAGAACTTAATCTTTATCGTTTTCATGAACTTAGATGTGTCTATTTCCACATATTCCAGATCCCTGCAAGTTCCTAGGTTTTATCAAATGTGTTTAACAAATCTCTTTCTTTCTTAAAGATTACCTTTCTTTTAGTAATGCCATTCAAAAACACTTGAAACATATCAGGAAAAAAAAATACTTATTGAATTTAATTGTCCATGTAACTGGCCATCTTTTGGCAAAATTTAATTTGCCATCTTAACTGGCAAAAGTTTCAAACCTACTCCAGATGCAAGAGCAAAAAAACCTTTACAATATCTGAATATGCTCTTTAACTCTCAAATCGATGACAAGCAGTGAACTAGTTATAGAGTAGTGAAAAGTTAGGTTTACCTTGTATAACAGTCATACCTGAACCAAAAAAGGCGAGAGTTGCCTCATTTGGCAATTTATTTGACACATTTTTGTCACCAAGGATGTGTGCTAAATCAATTATCAATAATTTGAGTGATATTTTATAAAATGTGGAGGCTTTTTTATATCAACTACAATAAATTAGCATCTGTTTTGCAATAATTAATGTTAACAATTTATAAAAAAAGGGGGGGGGGGGGGCTCCGTGAATGTGTAAGCCTGCACCAAAAACTTCCCTTTTTTTTTCCCCCGGCCCGGGGCCCATTAATTTGTTTTCATTAAATTTAATAGATGAGTATTGATTCTTGTTTTGTCTACAAAAGTGAAGCTTAAAGTTAAGTATTTTATTCATTCTTATTCAATATATATATATATAAAAAAATTCTTAACCTATAAAAGAAAAAAAAATTATTTGTTGATTTGCTTTTGAAATATAAATAAAAAAAAAGTAGGGTAAATGTTTATTTTACTTGAAAAATATATTCTTCTTAATTTAAAATTTGTTCCTATTTAAAAACAGACAATAACATTTCAACTTATTTTATTTTTAACATTGATTAATAAAGGAAATAGGATATAGCATTAAGATTTGTCATATGGTGATAAATTAAACAAGAAATACTTTTACTAATTTTATAAACTTAATGCTGTATTTTATTAATTTATGATAAAATTTCTCTCCTCTCTTAATTAAAAGAAGTGAATTTTAAAATCTAAGTAATGCAACATCACAATGTAAAATAAACTGGAATAAAGCTGCAACAATTATTTTAACATTTTCTTTAATTACACCTGACCATTTATGTATTTAGTGAATTGTCAGAATCAATAATTGACCCAAATGTTATCAATGATTATATTAAATCTATTTTATTTTCCTTTTGAAGACTAAATTATGTTGTGTAATATAATAACCTTTTGAAGTTTATCAGACTTTTTAATTTTAAGCCTGTGAATTCAATTGCTTTATTTTTCCTATCTTGAATAATCAATGGTTTTTTTTATTCAATTTACTTCATTACTGTATTGAGTTGTTATATCTTTCCAAAAATGCTCTGTTTGATAGTTTA
>BMAW01049878.1:1105349-1118841 GCA_019974015.1 Nephila pilipes | reverse complement strand
AGTTTACTGATGTTTGTATTCAAATAAATATTAAATTTAATAAAACTGAGTTTTGAAACGTACCTTAAATCTAATATTTTTATCACATCATATCCTCTAGTTGGAATTTTGTGCCTTATGAAATTAAACTTAAAAAAGGTTTTTAATATTTTTATTCTGGAATACTTATAAAAATATAGTGTAGGGAATATGAGAGAGAAGTTAAAAGTACAACTGCAGTTTTAATTTTGAATTAAGTTTTTTTAAAAAAAGAAATTGTTACTTAATTCAATTTTGCTTTAGTTTCATTATCCTCTATGTATTCATTTTTACAGAAAGAAAGAGAAAAAACTACTGGTGATGAATGGTACAATATGCGTGCACCTGAGATGACAGAGGAAAAAAAGAATGACTTAATGGTTATTCAAATGAGACAAGCATTGGATCCAAAGCATTTTTACAAAAGAAGTGCTCTTAGGAAGACCAATCCCAAGTATTTTGAGGTATTTTACTTATTTTCGAATATGCTACGATTTTTGTAAAACTAAGCATTGTTTTGAATTGTTTTTACAAAACTTGTACTTGAACATATGGGGAAAATTTCAAAAAGTAACATTTTTAATTTAAGAATTTTAAACTTTTTTAAATTTAAAAATATATATTCAGCATTTTATTTTGAATTTATATATTTATGTGTGTGTGTTATATAGTTAGATGGATGATTGAATAATAAATTTTTTGTAAAATATAAAGCAGAGCTATTTTTTACTTGTGCATTATACAATTATGTGGGTGGATGTTGGCAAAGTTAAGTGTAACAAATTCTAATAATGCAATATCAGTGCTTCATGACAACCATGTGTGAGATATCTTATTTTATTTGGTTAAATGGCATTGCCATTAAACAACTAAATTTTGACATAAGTCAATATTTAGTTTCCTGCATTTTTGATGCATATTTTTTGTTCTATCCTTTTTTTGGTATATTGTAAAAATTTTCTGAAATGAATTCTTAAATCACAAAGAAGTACTATGTAATCTGATTTCTGGTGTGGCAAGCATGCAATTATTATTACTATTATTTCTATTTCATTGAAGTGGCAACATGCAGTAAAGCTGCGGTGGGAATATAAATGACTCTGTATATAACCTGTGCAATGGAAATTTATTGGTTGATTCATTTGGGATGACCCACATATTAAGTATTTTTCCTAGATAAAATTGATTAAATTGATATTTCTCATTTCTACTTGCAATGTATGTTATGTTCACATACATAGCTGAATAAATTGTATTACTTTGGGAAAACTTGTGATTTTTATACAAATTTTGTGCAAGTATTTGATTAGAAGTTGGCTTAACTATTGGACATTAGATTGTTTGAGTACTTATGATAGACTGATAAAAAAAAAGGAAAAAGTTGACTTCGAGTGTGGAACTATCGATCTTATATATATTTTCATACTCGCATGTGACATGCCAAAAGAATATGTGGTGAAGCAAAATGAAGTAATAAAAAATTTTGGAACTCTTTGACACCATTTTAAATCCTATTTAATTGGATGTATAATGCACCAAGATCAAGAAGCAGTCGCTTTTATTCAACTAAGTCTAATGCAATCCATTCGGGGAAGGAAAAAATAACCCAGAAATATCTGCTTAAAATTTTAAAATAATAATTAAATTTAAAACTGTGACTGTACAAAAAGGCAATTAGGTAGTAAATCACTTTTGCTTTGTAAATCATTCTAATTTTTTTCCTGAAAAAGTTGCCAAATTTCACCAATATGATAGGGATAAATCAAAAATATGAATTTTATCACTGCTTCACCTTAAGTTTGTTTTATTGTTGAAAATAGAAATAAAGGCTAAAATTGTGATTGAATTGATGTTATAGTTTGTTTCGTTAGTTTTGAAACTGGTATTCATATTGTGTGGATATGCAAGGCATATATATATATAACTACAACCCCTTAGATACTAATTCATTTAGCTGTGAAATATAAATGCAAGATGGACTCCTACAATGGCCTAGTAAGAAAAAGGAGTTGCTGTTTTCAATTATTTCGATTGAAGTGATTGATATACGACTGTTATAATTTGTTTAAAATGTTAAGTTACAAATCTTTGCTAAGTGGAGAAGATCTGCATCTAATTATATTTTATCCTGTTATGCTGGGAAATAGCATTCATCTTGATCATTGAGCTTTCTTTCTTCATATCTTAAGTTTTATCAGAAGATTCTGTCTACTTTTGAAATGGAAGAAAATGACAAATTTTCAACATGTTTATCAAAATTTACTGAACAGTATAAGATCATTTCTATTTATAATTTTCCCAGTATAATAATCTTGAAATTGAGCTTGTGCTTCAATAAGAGAATGTTATGTATGTGGCAGAACATTAAAGAAACTATATACTTTGAGCTTCTCAAACCCAACAAAAAGTTTTTTGGCATTGCATGGTTGACTAATGTATGATTTGCATGAAACACTTAAGAAAAATAAATTGGCATTTGTCTGTAGGATACAAAACATACTGCTCCACAACACATGCTACTTCTTGATTCACCACAAAATTGCAGAGTTTGGTTAAGAAATTTTGTTGTATCCAGACCTAGCGTCATCCTATTAACATTTTTTCTTTCATTAAATTTTCATGAAGAGTAAGAAATTTAAAAATGTAGCAGCTGTCAATCATGTATTGTTCAAGTTATTGACCTCGAAAATGAATTCCCTCTCATAGAAATTGATTCCATAAATTATTACTCTGGAAAGAGGTCATAAATAACATTGGAAACTATATTGTTCAGTAATTATGAATTAATGTGTATAAAATGTATTTTCTTTTATTTAAAAAAAAAAAAAACAGGACTTTTCAGAGTACAATTGATTTTATTGTCTTAAAACTGTTGGATATGATTGATTACCTGTGAGCCTGATTGATTACCTGTTAATGAGGGATGTTCTAAAAGTAAGTTTCATAATTTTTTTCACTAGGAAAATTTATTGCATAAAAAAATAAGCCATGTCATCATGAACTGTACACCTTGCAATATTTTTCGACATAATTGGAACTGACATCAAGACATTTGTCGTACATGCAATCAGTTTGAAGAAATCACTCTGGTATAATTCGGTGCCCTGTATTGCAAGGAATTGTCGCACAGCCCACTCCACCTCAGTATTGTTTTGGATGGATCTGAGCATGAGCAATATGCAGTGCGAACGCCACATCTGACACCATTATGCATCTATCCGCCAACACTATGTCTTGTATTGTAGCGAAGGAAGGTAGAGTGTGCGCTTCCCACCACATCTAAGAATGAAAACAAGTGGTGAGAAGTACACACTCTGCCTTCCTTCACTGAACATGCAATACCAGCGTCTAAACACTTATGAGACAGGATTTGTTCACCATATATGGTTTGTAGGCATTCATGAAATACTAGTCCCACATGCCCTTTCATACTGGATAAGAAACGGCACACACTTCTATTGCTGACCACTTTGTCACTTGCATCTCATACATGCTAATTTGCTGCTACCCTCTTTTCTTTGTGCATGCATCATTTCTTCTCTATTGATACTGCTTCTGTTGTTGAACTAGCAACGGATGTGGATTCTTTATTGGTTTTTTCATCCAGTGTACCATGTGCTCTTTAAAAAATGATGAAACTTACTTTTGGAACATTCCTGTTAGTTGCTTTTAAATAATTGTTACTTGAGTTGGACTGCATTTCAAGTATGCCCGATAGTTTGAAGCATTTGTATTGCATTTTGTAAGCTTTTTCAAAATATCCTGGATATTTTTGTTAATTCAAATTGAAAATTTATTTCCTTGTACTTCATTCTTAATTGTTCTTGTAATTTTATGAGCTATTCAAAAAGAGGAGGGGAAGGTGGATAAAAAAAAAAAAGTCCACATTATGTTTTGCTGATTTTATATAAAATAAGATTTATACTCCTAAATTTTATATGTACATACAAACACTCATATATATATATATATGAGAAATGCATTAAATGAAAAACATTTAGCAGAATGTTTATCTAGTTTAAATGGCTTTCAAAATTTTAATGATGAATAGTATTATAAATTTGTAATTACAGCTTTATACATAAGTTAAATTTTTTTTTAGGTATTTCATTGTTAATCAGACAAATATTAACTTTTATGATAAATAAGAGAAGTTGATTAGGAAATTATGTTCCTGTAAAAATGCATTATTTTTGTTGTGCTTTTTATATGAACCTGAAGGAAATTGGACAAAAAAATTTAGGATCTGATTTTTTTTAATTATAATATAATTAATTATAATTATTTCTTGAGTTATCTAAAAATACTATTTAATAATTATTATCTCATCATTTGTTTGAAACCAATGGATTGTCTTTTTAAGTGAATGAAATCAATCAATATATGGATATTTTATAATATGCTTTTTGTGTAGAATGAAAGTCAAATAAAGACTAAGGAATTAAATCTCAACTCAAGAACAAACTTTATTATCTGAGAACAAAATTTAGTGTAACTTTAACTGGAACAATAAAAAGATTAGAATTAAAGATTAACATAAATTGACTATAAATGAAGATAATTTGATGCAAAGTAGGAAAACTGGAAGATGAAAATCTATCTCCTTTACAGCTTTTTGATGTGTATATATAACACATGGATCAATAAGTTCCGAGACTAACCCAGAGATGGCACTCGTAGTAAACCAGTAACCAGGTCTTTCTAGAGTACTAACCTTTGCTTGAAACGTGTCAAAATTTTAAGTCGATCGGACCAGAAACAGCTGAGTTATCGAGGTTGGAGTAAAGTCGTTTTGTAGTTTGTTTAAAAAATGGAAAAAACCGAGTTTCGTGTTCTGATAAAACATTGTTTTTTAATGGGTAAAAACACCGTGCAAGAGAAACAATGGATTGAAAAATGTTACCCGGACTCTTGTCCATCAAAAGCAACGATTTGTCGGTGGTTTGCCGAGTTTAAACGTGGTCGTACCGACACAAATGACGCGGAACGCTCGGGTAGACCTGTGGAAGCCGTTGCACCGGAAAATGTGAGTGAAGTGACAAAAATTATAATGAAAGATCGTAAAATGAAGCTCCGTGAGATTGCTGAGATGACACAGATATCATATGGAAGTGTATTTACTATCCTTCATGAAAAATTGAGCATGAAAAAGGTTTTTTCCAAGTGGGTGCCGCGATTGCTTTCGATGGAACAAAAACAGCAACAAGTCGATGATTCAGAAAGCTGTTTATCGCTATTTACTGGCAACAAAAAAGATTTCTTGCGTCGTTACGTGACCATGGACAAAACATGGATACATCACTACACTCCAGAGTCGAAGCGGCAGTCATCTGAGTGGCGCACAGCTGGCGAAAGCCGTCTGAAGCGTCCGAAAACGCAGCAGTCAGCTGGCAAAGTCATAGCGTCAGTTTTTTGGGATATGCATGGTGTGATTTTCATTGACTACCTCGAAAAAGGTAAATCGATCAACAGTGATTATTATATTGACTTGCTGGTGCGTTTGAAGGAGGAAATCGCAAAAAAACGACCGCACAGTCTCGGGACTTATTGATCCATGTGTTATATAGGAAAAAGAGAATGCACTTCAGTTCAGGTTTCCCTGAATGAATACAGGTTTTTCGTGCTAGAGCTAATTCCAGCTTGTGTTCCATTGCCAAAAAACTAGTATTACTACAATAAAATTAATTACAGTTATCTCTTGTGTAATCTAAATATACTATATATAGTTATCTTATCGTTTGTTTGAAACCAATAAATAAATGTCTTTTTAAGTGAATGAAATTCAGTATTTGGATATTTTATAATATACTATGATAGCTGTAATTTTCACCATGCAAATTGGAGTTGATTGGAATTTCAGACTTTGAAGTGTTTTATTTTTTAAAATGGAAATGTACTGAAAATCTTTTTTAAATATTTCAGATTAATTTAAATATGTGTGACATATTCACTAACGAATACATTAAAGAAAACTTATAAATATTTTTATTTTAGGTTGGTACTATTGTGGAATCTCCTGTTGATTTCTATAGTTCTCGTATACCAAAAAAGCAAAGGAAACAAACACTAGTGGATGAATTGATGGCAGATACTGAATTTCGGCAGTATGTTTCTCTTACTATTTTATACCTCCTTTTTTTTTTTTTATAATTTCTTTTAACATTTTTTATTACTTGCTTATTGAACTTAATTTTGAATGTTTGACTTGCCTGGCATGTATGAAATAAATAAACAATGAATATTTCTGTTTATGTATGGAGACTTTCTGAAATGGATTTTTAAAGTATATATTTATCTTATCACGGTAATGTTTGTATTTTTATATGCATACCAATTCCATTTGAACATTTTATGCTGATTCATGTTCTAGAAGATTAAGTAATTTGCTTAAAATTATATATATATTAAGGTGACCAAATGCCCTCCTTTTGAACGTTCTGTCCTTCCTCGAAAAGCTTCCTCTTTTTTGATATTTTATGACCAATCTGTTAATATCTCTATTCAGAGATATGACACACCAAACTGTTTTGTAAATGTTGAATACAAAAAAAAGTGTAGGATATTCAAAAGTTAAATATGTCTCATTCTAACACCTATTACAGAGCATGTTTACAATTGTTTAAGCCTCTCCATTCATATTTTTTAAGTTAAGACAAATGTCAAAACATTCTGGAATCTTTTTTCAGTTATGAATTATGGGAGATATTAATTTATTTTATACATAATCAGGCATCTATTTTCCACAAAACAATTCGAAAGATTGAAGGTGAACATATTTTAGCTACAGAAGTTAGTCTTATTTTGAATGATTTTGACATTCATTTTAAATCATGATTTGAAGAAGAAGAAAAAATTTCTTTAATAATTAAAAGAAAATTGTCAGACTAGGAGGAATCCAATTCGAGAATAATGGAAAAGTGTACCAAAGAAGTGCAGAATTTTTATCACTCATCTTTCCAATATGTCGAGGAATGATTGGAAACAAATATCATAGGAAATAAGTTTTCAATAGTGTTTTTTGACTTCATTGCAAGTAAATTGGGCAGGTATGGAAAATTGTGTTGAGTTTTTATCGAAAGAAATGCCTGAGATTAAAATCAATGACAATTGTCTGTTTGAAGAAATTAGAAGACTGAGTGTATATTTAAATTCTGATAAATTAGAACAATGGGAAAATCAGCATGTTCAAACTGATAAAAGATGGGTGGAAATAATTAACCATTTCAAAAACAAACACATTCCATATGAAAATTTAGTTATTCTTGGCGAATTTATATTGTGCTGCCCTGGAACTAGTGCAGCAGTTGAAAGACTTTTTTCAATTGGTAATGATTTTTGGACAAGGGAGAAATCAAGATTGAATGTTTATACTCTAGCTATAGCACTTAATGTACTTAATATGAATATGAAGGATATTTCTTGCTCCGAAATTTGCAATATATTGTTAGAAAATGATATATTGACAAAAAATATTCATTCAATGGAAAAATACTCATTTAATTAAATGAGTATGCAATACATAAAATTGGCACTTTTTAATGTTTAATGTACATGGGGAAAATTAATTGATTACACTTACATTTTACTCAAAATTTTTCAAATAAAGCAAAATAATTCTAACAGCATAATAACTTTGAAGCTAAGTAAGATAAATTAATACTAAAATTATTACAACAATGTGAGTTTGAATATACTGACTTTACAAGTCCTTTACAGTATGATACATACCAAAATATGCTTTATACATGATCCCACATCACAGACTTTACAATAAACTTGGGTCTCACATTACACTTTTTCTTTTTTCATCTGCAACAGTACACAAAATATGATCTGGTTGGAATAGTTTTTTCCTCCTTTGGTTGAATGTGCAAAGGCAAGTGACGACCTATAAGCTGCAATAAATTTACACCAGGATGATCTGGTCTGAGTAAATGGACATGGGGCTTATTCTTTTCATCAATGTACTCTATAATCAAAATTTTATAGCTCATGCTATTTTTTCCACTTTTTATCGATTTATACATGTTCAGTTTTGTAGGCTCTACAAAGGAATCCCATAGTGTCTGATCTAGAACATGGTAAAATATCTTCATGTAGTATTTCTTACCTCTTTTTCTTGCATTGGGATAATCTGTAAAGAGTTGGTTTACTGTATCATCATCTCCCATAGTGTTATTATATAGTCTTCAACTACTTTTTAAATGAAAATGAGCTCAAATCAGCCTTTATGGATAGTCAACATTGGCTAGGAATTAACTATCAAACATTTTGTATATGACATTGATTTTATATCTTTTCATGGGTAATATAATAACACTATCCATTGAGAAAAAAAATTATCACTTTTTAAACATTTAATATATTTTATGTGTATTATGATGAAGAAATTTATTAAGTTCTGTAGTATGATAAACTATGGACTGCTTTTAAATTTTGTAATAAAAAAACTTCTCATTTCAAATGTGCTGCATTTACAATAATTATATAATTTGTAGATATTAATCTCATTATTAATTATTAATAACAACCTTATTTCTTTTTTTATTTGTTTGAATATGTCCCTAACTCTTTTATTGACATGCAAATTCTATTATAAAAATTTAAGAAAAAAGTTTTACTTTCTTATAAATTTTTGTATTTCTTTCAATTAAATTTTCTTGTGTAGTATATAATGAAAGATATAATTATATTCTTTTGATAATATTAATTTAAAATGTTATGTTTTTCTTTTTCAGATATCAGAAGAAGAAAGTTGTTGAAATTCAAAAGACTCAACCTTCAAAATATATTCGTAGGAAACGGCCGACTCATAGGCAAAGAGTTGAAGCTAGAACTTTGGATACTCTAAAAAAGACCAAAAAAAGTAAAAAGAAAGCATAGTATTTGTAAGAGTTATTTTGCAACAGCATTTCTGATGTTTTAAATAAAAAGTATTTCTTTATATTGTTGATCTTGATTATTTGTGAATGAAACACAATGGAAACGTCATGATAGATAATGACTAAGTTACTTGTTATATTATTAAAAAACGGAAAATACAAAATATGTGCATATTTGTGTAATAATTTCTGAATATCTGAGAAGTGTGAAATCAATTAACAAGCTAAAAATATTTTAAATAATGGTGCTGTAAAATATAAACTGCAAACCATTAATGATTAGCTATAAAGATAAATGCATTAATGAAGGCAGCTGTTCAAGTTTCTTTGCTGGTTAAAGTTAAATGTAAATTTAATTAATGTCTCAATATATGTAAGAATTTTTTGAAGGATATTGACTTGGAAAAAGAGGCACCTGTATCTCGACTTTTAAATCTTCTAATATTGTTAGACTTCTTTGCTTGGAATTTCATTGCATCAATTGTCTACCAACAAAAAATTTAACCATTTTTGTAGCTGTGTATCTTGACAATAATGAATTTAATGATACCTCAAATGTTAATAAAAATTTTTTACAGATATTAATTGCTGAATTATATGCTGAACCATTAATGGAGAACACATTGAACTTTGTTATCCAGCAAAGACACTTAAAAGTTGTCATCTTTAAATTATTTTAATTTTATGATTAATTAGTATAAATCATTCATTACTTTTAATTTCCCTTAGCGTGGGTTTCTGTACATTATATGTTTTATATATGTATGCTTTGATAAAAATTCGAAATAAAATTTAATATTGAGGAGATATAAGTTATAATTCTAAATATTTTTCTGCCTTTTTTCCTTTGTATTTGATTCAATTTGAGCAGCCTTTATCTTAGAAATAGAGGTAAAATGTTAATTTGTTTCACTATTTAAAGTTTGAAATAAATACTGTAAACGATCTTTTGTAATAAAAACAAATGAGAGTTCTCCACATTCTTTCATAGAATTAAAAGTGCTATTACTAGGGGAATGAGGGAATTTTAAGGTTTACAAGTTAAATATATTCTTATGGAAATATATGTTTAAAAATTCAATACAAGCTCCAGTTTTTAATAATTTTTACAGCATAATTTAAAATATAATTTAAAAAAAAAAATTTCTTATAAATAAATTCCAGACTTGCAAAACTTAACAAATTATTGTTTAAGAACAAGTTACATAATTTTTTTCTTGTAATTATTAAAATCTATTTAATGGAAGTAAAAGGAAATTCATATGATTTTTAATATATAATTAAATAGTTTACAGTTTTTTATTGAAAGATATTATAATATATTCCAAGATGTGTTATTTTAAACTGATTGAATTGTTATTTGAGCTGATATTAATCGAATAAAAGAATTGTGCTTAGTTATTTCTAACTTTTGTTTAAATTAAGACTTTTCAAAAATAAAATATTACGTAACATATTATTTAGAATTATTTTTATGTTGTATATCTGTGCTCAATTTGGTTAGTGTGCAAAAGAATATATTCTACCTATTCTATTTAATATCTGAATAAAATATTTTTGAAGTATTAAATGTTGATAAGGTGTGTTTAATGTTCTAGAGGAATCTGTTTAAATGTAATACATGAAAGTAAAATACATTTACTTTGTGCTATAAAAAAAGAAACCCTAATGCTCAAGGCAAAATTTGTAGTAGAATATTTAATCTATTTTTATATTTGTTTCACCTCTATTATTATCTTTTGATTCAAATTGCAAATCTGAATGTTTCCCTCTGCAGTACTTCCAAAATGTTTTGGAATAAAATTTTTACTCAGCATATTTAAAAAAAAAAAAAAAGCTAATATTCTATAATTTTTAAAACAATTGATATTAAAGCAAATTTGAAAAAGGGCAATTTTTGAATAAATGAAGATCAACAGATAGTATGTATAAAATGACTTTATCTGATTAAGAAATAATTTTTGAGTGATTTAAATAAAAATGTATTTTAGTGATCATTCTACAAACTATGAGAATTAATTATTCAGTGCATTTTATATACATTCATATATTTGAGTTGAAAGTAATTTTTCCAATAAAAAATAAAATTTCGCTAAACAGTCTTCCGAACAGAATTACGTAATTGTTTGACTTACTATAAGATATGAATATTCCTTTTTGAAAGTTAATAATGAACGAGTAACTTTTATTGCTTTCCATATTTTTGACTTAGTCATTCTAGAGTTACAATAAGCTTAATGTGTAGCCTTTAATATTGTTTTAAATTGTAGTCTAGTGACGAATATGTGTGATTTTTCATTATAATAGTATCCCCCCCCACACACACACATGAGAAGCTAGACCAAATGTTTTTCAAATAAAGTTGTTGAAAGGTAGTAATCTACAAGGGTGGTTCAAAAAATACCCGTGTAAGGAATGGGAATTCAGTGTATTATTGTCCAGTGATCATTCTCCCTTTTGCTAAGAAGTCTTATGAGTACGACTCCCTTCACGATTAATTGTCGCCATAATTTTTTTAGTCTATGAGACCGACTTTGCAAATTTTGGTGCTGAAGTAGCCCATTGTTTCAATTGTTGCTTGGTTTTCTATTGATTTTGAGTGTATTTTGGGAATGGTACATATGATGAGTCCAGATCTCATCAACGTAACAGTTCGATGCCAAACGGGTGGCTGCGGTAGCCTAGTGGTCATGGTTTCAGATTCGTTCAGTGTCCTAGTCACTTGACCGAGGTTCAAAACTACGAGGTCCGTCGCCAATAGCCCTTGTGCTGCATTTAGTGCGACGTTAATAAAACTAAACTCGACGCCCAACGATCAAGTGCCAACTCGTCGGGGCACAATCAAATTTTGAGTTAGCAGTCATTTACTGCCAAATCAAAACTAACAAATGAATCGGCATCTATTTTGTTTTTGCGCCGTTTAATGGTTGGTAGTACCAACATACCTTAATAGCATCACCTGTCTTCGAAAATAGGTACTTTTTGACCGCCATCGAATTCTAGAAAAAAAGCTCGAAAAGAAATGATAGGAAACGTTTAATCGAAGAAATTAGAACGTTGTAATAAGAGTTTTGCAACATTTTATTCTTTATTTTTTTGATAGTTTCTCTAAAGCTACTGTCTCGTTAAAGCAACTTGATCGACTAATGGTAAAAGTTACGGGTTTTTTTTTTTCCGTCTCGTACCAGCACACGTATTGATCTTTATGAAAAGATCAATACGTGTGCTGGTACCTCATCGTCTAAACTGCTATATTAAGCCACGTGGGAACTTTGAGTTTCATCTATATTAATTGTGTAACACCTCTCGACATATCTTTGATAGAGCCAGGATCCGAAACCGTCACTCTTTTTAAACATTGTCAATCTCAAAGTTTGAAACTCGTGTAGTGACAGAATTGTCCCACAGTAGGTTATGCAAGTCGTAAGAGGTGACTAAAATGAGTACTCAGCATCTGGGGGTATAGCCGGACACCCTGTTCCTGGGGATTATATCAAGGGATCTCAGGGACTTGCCTTCTTTAGGTAAGTACGGGCATCATGACCCCGAGGCCCCCTAGTGATCTTTTTCTTTCCTATGGGGTTTACTGTCTTTCGTAAGCGGGGGTGACGCACTCCCTGGATACCCTAGCAATCATGTATTTTCGATCCTCCTTGTCAACCAATTTTTGTCTTTTTTCAAATTTTTTACGTCTGGACCACAGTTTAATCTTTTTGGCGCAGCATAGCCACATCTGGCTCTTGCGCCAATAACTTTCTTAACTCACTCAAAGTTTATGAATATGACCATCGAATTACCATGGCCCATTACATGAAGATTATTGGTGGCGCCTGAGTTCATGCTTCACTCTCACAAAGCCGCGGTACCCCGTTTGGCAAAATAACAGGGTCGTAATCGGCGGGTTTGATGCATGTTAAATATTTTTTAGCGCAGCATAGCCAGATTTAGCTCTTCGCCGTAAACCTACATTCACACACGTTAAATTTTTCAGGACCACTTCTTCCATATTCACGTGGGTGTGGGGAGCAAACTGGTGTCGATTTCGTCATCTGGCTGCGGCTCAGAATTACCAGGCGTGTTCGGCTGAAATAGGCTGTTGGAAAGACACTAACTAAAGTATATACAACTATGAAAAGTTAGAATTGTGTGTAAAATTATAAAATTCTACTATTAATTTGCTTTTAACTGGAATTTTAAAATTAGAGTTTTTGACAGAGAAAAAAGATTAATTTTTTAAAAAACTAATTAACCGATAATTGTTTATTATTATATCCTATTCAAAATATCCGTTAAAAGTTTTATGGGTTTTTTTTAAAATAGAAAGTTGTGTATTTTATAAAAACTTAAAAGCGAATGTGTGTGATGAAAATTAATAAAAATACCAAAAAATTCTCGTGTAAATCATCCAAACTTGGAGACGCAATTCACAAAATCATATTCAACCAAGCAAAAATATTCGTTCTGTAATGTTTTGTCTGTTAATTTACAACGAATTGTACAGTAAAAATTTTTTCATTTGTTTCGAATCATATTTAATGCAGCGGAGTTTGAAGGAGAAACTTGTAGCGATATCCCTTTACACTGCAGTAGCT
>BMAW01049878.1:1029232-1100349 GCA_019974015.1 Nephila pilipes | reverse complement strand
AGCGGGTTCATCGTGTGCAGTCCACTCGGATGACTGTGGAGTGGACTTCGGAGTGAAATGATGGAGCCATGTTTCATCCATTGGCACATATCGACGCAAAAACTCGGGTTTATTACGCTTGATCATCTTCAAACACTGCTCCGAATCATCAACTCGTCGTTGTTTTGGGTCAAAAGTGAGCTCGCGCTGCACCCACTTTGCACAGAGCTTTCTCATACCCAAATATTCGTGAATTATATGATGTACACGTTC
Source organism: Nephila pilipes (assembly GCA_019974015.1). Taxonomy (NCBI): domain Eukaryota; kingdom Metazoa; phylum Arthropoda; class Arachnida; order Araneae; family Nephilidae; genus Nephila; species Nephila pilipes. The sequence continues at coordinate 1,100,097 of BMAW01049878.1, read as the reverse complement.
AGTTGATATCTTTAGAGTGTCTGCTATTTCATTCAATTTCAATTGACGGTCATTCAAAAACATTTTGTGAATTTTTTTAATGTTTTCGTCGGTAACAACCACTTTTGGGCGTCCACCGTCTTCGGTGCTCATTTCACCACGTCTAAACTTAGCATACCAATCCTTGATGGTTGATTTTCCTGGGGCAATGTCCGGAAACTCGGCATCAAGCCAACTTTTTGCTTCAACTGTATTTTTTCCCTTCAAAAAACAATATTTTATCAACATGCGAAATTCCTTTTTATCCATTTTTTTCACAATAACAAAAGTTGCTTCACTGAAAATACTATAACTCACAAACTAATGATCCGACAGCTGTCAAATTTATACACGCATCTTTTGAGGGTTAGGGCTAACTAAAAAACATATGGATTTAATTCTAGTAGCGCCATCTATGTGTCAGGCTGGGTACTTTTCAATTGACCTGTTAATATTAGGCGAAGAACAACATTAATGACCTTGTACTTTTCAAACTAGAAGAAAGTATGACAATTTCATACCTGGAAATATATAAAATGTTATCTTGATTCTGTGCTTCTGCATGTTATAACATGATTTCATTAAAACTGGTGATTTATTTCGAGAAATTGATACTTAATCTTCAGTGTGCAGTGACAGACAAGAATCGGCATGAATTCTGATGACCGGTTTTCTTGAAGAACCCACAACTACTAATTTGTTTGGTATATTTGTGGCCTTTGTCATCTTAAAGGGCTTACGAGTATCCAACTAGTTTATTTATATTTGAGGAATCGCACTGTAATAATTACAATAGTTTGCTGATTCTTTTTGTGGCCTTGTTGAACGGAATACGAGTAATCTTATTTTATGAGATTTGATCTTCCGAGTGCAAATGACGCAGAAAATGTTGATTCGAATTCTGGAAGTGGCTGGTTCTCTTAAAGGTCGAAAATGTTCCTCTAGTTTATTTTGTATGTTTGTGGTCTGAGTTCTCTTAAAAGGCTTAAAATATGTATCTAGTTTATTCCTGTTCAAGGGATCATATTGTTATAACTACAACGTTTCGCTGATTCTCTCTGCAGACTTGTTGATTGGAATTGTTTTCTAAGTAATTTGATGTAAGCACCCTGAGTTATATAATGTTTAATTTTAAAATTAATATTTTTGTTAGTGTTAGCCCCAAAAGAATATCTGAAATCGTTTTAAAAAGTGACCGAGATATATTTTGACAAAGATCGTATTTGTTTGCACTACTAAAAGCTTCACTCGAACGGCCAAAGAACACACATACCTTTACGATTTGTTTCACATAAAAAAATACGCAAGGAAAGTTAAGGAGAGGTAACCTAACTATATGAGAAAATAAGTGAAAAAACTGCCGCATATTGTACTTGTATTTGAAGACCGATGGCATCATTAAAGTAAATTGTTGTTGCCATTTGTTGAACGGAGCCAAAACAAATTTGAAATTGATTCATAAGTTAGTTTTGATTTGGTAATCATTTGATATCAAAATTTGTATGTTTCCGATATCGAGGTGTCACCGTCGGTGAGCCCTTGGATTCATCATTATACGCAGAAATCAAGTAAAAAACCAAAACGTCGGATTGCTTCTAGTGAATCTTTTCAAAAAAAAAAAAAAAAAAAAAAAAAAAAAGCAAAGAGGATCTCATCGGCCGGAATAGTTATGACGAAGAATTTTTTAGGTGCGAGAAGCGTTGGGATCATGAATACGAATAACTGAGACTTAGACAGTTGTCTGGTGAGTCAAAATATTTACTAAAAACAAACCATTTTCGAAGCTACGAGAGTGGCCACTGTAGCCTAGTGGTCATGGTTTCGGATTCGTGGCCAGCGGTTTTCGTTCAGTTGTGGGTTCGATACTTTGCCGCAAAAGACCCACTGGGGCTGATTCCCGTTAAATCTGTTAGGGCCCAAATTTCTCGTTGGCTTGGTGTGGAAGTTAGGAGAGGGGGGTGCCAGCTCAGGTGCCATCCTCGTCACTTGACTGAGGTTCGAAATTACGAGGTCCGTCGACAATAGCCATCGTGTTACTTTTAGTGCGACGTTAATAAAAACTAAAAACTGGATGCAACGAGCACCAGCACCTTCTCTTGGAAGGACTTATCGAGCGACCCTCGTAAAAAGAGGAGGGGGGGATGAGCAACTGAATATAGGTGCATAAACGAAGGTGGTCTAAATACAAACGAAATATTTTTTAATAGAGATGAATGATTTTTATAAAATTTGCTATAATAATTATGATGTTATTTAAAGTTTAAAAAATCTTTTGGCATTGCTTCATGCTTCGTATGTGCATCTACTCCATTGGCAATTTGCAATATTTTTCTTCTCCAGGCCAATACAAAACTCCACGCAGTTGGTGTAATGTAAAAAAAAAAATTGAAAGAGAAATTTCACTGGACAGCACTCAAACACCCTCCCACTCGACCGGACTTAGCACCTACCGACTATCCTTTGTTTGACATCTCAAAGAAGGGTTAGGAGGAGAAAGATAGTCATCGAATGAAATGTAAAATTTGTTAACTACGGGCATGGTACACGTCCGACCTCTTTTTATCATACTGGAATAAAAAAAAAATGCTTTGGGAAAAATGTGTAGCTCTTAAAGAAGGACACATAGAAAAATAACGTTGACGTAAATTTGGTAAATAATATTTCATAAAAAAAAACTCGTTTTTATTTTGCCCTCCTTCGATCTGCCACGCCAACGATTCTCAAACTTTTTTCGCCATGGCATCCTTGTCTAGTTAAAAAAAATTAGCGGCGCAACTACCTTTAAAGCAGTTTGAATACGGAAAAAAAAAAAAAAAAAACAGTGCAAATTTAATGCTTATTTATCTTTCACACGATAAAAAATTTGTATGAATTTTGGAAAATTTCTAATCAGTAAATTTGACTCTCAAATCACTTGACCCAAAGTGTTTGCTCCTGTTTTTTTTTTCTTTTACGTACGCGTGTGTTGAGAATGCAGACACAGAGATAAGTTGAAATAAAACGCACTAGTCTTTTTACTGCAGCCTTGCCAATCATAATAATATTTTGAATACGCTAGCATCCATAATTCTTTTCGGCTTCCTTCACGGAATCTCTGTTTTAAACTCTTGTCTTCGCTGATCTGATACAGATTTTGAAAATTTTCATTTCTGTAAGTTTTTGTTTCGGTTTGCTGGAAAGATGAGTTCACCATCCAGCTGTACATGTCATAAAAGTCGATGTTAATCAATTACGCTTCTTTCCAAACCTTGCATGTGGGCAATAACAAATTCGAAGAAGATGGTTTGAAAGTTGATCTAATTTGCTTTGACAAATTCTTGCAACTGGGGAAAGTTGGCAATATTCCTGCTCTCAACACATGCTTTGAAAAAATGCAATTATTTTACGGAAGGCTTTTATTTCTTCTAATTAAGCCTCCTTTCCCTTGAAGAAAAATGGTGGTTTCGTTTAGTTTTTCAAAGATGTCGGAAACGTATCCCAATTTATGTAGCCAATCGACAGAATTGTTAGATAAAAAGGTTCCTCTATAAACATGACCACCAATGGATCTTTTAATTCAGAGTCCGGCTAAAATTTCTCCTTTGATAGCTACCGTACTTCTGTGTGTGTAAAGAGGTGAAAGTTATCTATACCCAGATCTTCTGTGGTAAGTTTTATGAGGCGTGTTTGAAGCGGGAGGCTCTTAACATGATTAATTATCTTCGCAACACCATCCAAAATAAATTTTATGTCTATCTGCAACCTTTTAAACCGAGCTACCAGAAAATGTCGATGGATAACACAGTGGTTTTTGGTGGCACCACTTGCATCATCCTAGACACAGCTCCTTTCGCTTTTCCGACCATTGTGATCACTCCCTCGCTGTAAATATCCACACTCTTGCTCCATTCCAAATAAATTTTCGGTACACATTTGTTGATAGATTTGAAAATTTCGAGACCAATAGCGTGAGTTTTTAGCTCTTTTCACTCATCTAAAGTTCTTTTTCTATTTGAATTTCGAATGGATAACTCACAACCAATGAACAGAAATTTCCGCAACTTCGGTACTTTCATCAAGCTGTAAACTGAAAAATTCACAAGTTTTTAATCTTTTTATGAGTTCGCGGAGTTAATGTAAAGAGAAATTAAGAAAATATTTTTTTATGGCCGAGGTAGCCTAGTGGTCGTGGCTTCAGATTCGTGGCCGACGGTTTTCGTTCAGTCGCGGGTTCAATCCTTGGCCGCCAAAGACCCACCGTGTAGCCGGGGTTGATGCACGTTAAATCAGTCGGGACCCAAAGTCCTCCCGTTGATATGGTGTGGATGTTAGAAAGGGAGGGGGGTGCCAGCTCAGATGTCGTCCTCGTCCATGGTTCAAAATTACGAGGTCCGTCGCCAATAGCCCTTTTGTTGCTACTAGTGCGACGTTAAAAAAAAACACATTTTTTTTCCCGTGAATATGGTGACATGTATTTTGTCTTTGGGTATGATAATGCTTATGCATACATTATCCCCTTCCCCTCCGTTCAGGATCATTCACGTTACTTAACCGGGGTACAATATTATAATGTCCAGGGCCAATAGTCCACGTGTTCTTCTAAGTGCAACGTTAATAGCCAGAAAATCAATCAATCATTGATTTTCTAGTGATCTGCGTCACCTGTGTTATTTGAGTTAAGAAAATATTTTTGTCTTTCAATGTTACTTAATACTAGTTGAAGTCCATTAAGAAATTCTAAGAGAATTAGGATTTTTTCTTCCTAATTTCTTATAGTTTCTGAATAATTTACTTAACTTATAGGATAATATATACAGAAAATATGGATAATTTGATATTTTTCAAGAATCATTTTTCTGATTTTATATTCTTAATTCATTTAATTATTGATTTTGCCCTTTTGTTCAAATATGCAACCAAAATAACTGGAGTTCTTCGAATGCAAAATGTTAAGAAATAACCAAATAAATCAAAAGATTTATCAGGAAGGTGTGCGTTGATGCGGAAACTATATTCTTACAAATAAATTGCAGATAACATCATTTTGTAAATTTAGGAAACAATATTGGGCCGAATTTTATGAAGATAATTTAATGAAGATCCGTTTCATAAATTTAAGAAACCGATTTTCTTTAAGATTTCGAATTTTTATATAATTTATGAAAATGTCCGCAGTGGAACCAATTTCTTATTAGAACCTATTTTCTCAACAAGTTTAAATTGTATTCCGATAATTATGTTTAATGTAGTTTTTTTTCCTCTATTCATGTGGTATTATTGGAATGAATAACGTATTTTGGTGTTATAAATAAATATTTTTTGCGAAAGAAATAAAATTATTTTTTTATAAAGAAAAATATTTCATTGAAAAATAAAAATACCGATCAATCTTCCATCACAAAATTAATAGAAAGGCTATGCAGTGAAATTATGAAAACTTATACAGTGAAATCTTGACTATTGTGGTAATTTTTCTTTCATACTATTTAATGGAACTATTTCTGAAGAAATTACAATAGAATTGAAATAATGCAAAAATAAATTATAACTTTCTGCTATTAATTCCTTATGAACTGCGAAATTCCTCCTTACGCTACTACGAGTATCATTAGTAAAAATAATAGAGTGAGGGTGAATTTCCCAGTTTAAAATAAATTAAAAACTTGCTTCTTTTTTTGCAAACGTTACCAAATCCAAGCGGTTAGGTTAACGGTCAATCGAAACTTTTCTGCTTCCTTTTGCTTTGTAAATTCAAATTCAAAAATACTACGATAAAATTTTGAGAGAATGTTTCATTGAACGATTAAAAGAAATGATTTTGTTGATTCAAAATATCAATAAAATGACATAAATCAATCTATTTGGGAAGAAAGAAATGTTGAGGCTGTAAGTTAACTTAGCCATGTAACGACTGTCCTTCATGGTTCAGCTCTTGCGCCATATCTCAATTTAATATATTAGTCAATAGCCACTGAGCCCCAGTTGAAGACACGTAAGAACAAACTAAAATACTTTATTAATAATCATTGGTGAATAGATAAAGTTAATGTCTTTCGAATCTCAATTAGCTCAACAATACTGGATTATGTTTTAAATATGAAGTCTTAGCTCACTTATTCTGAATTCAGCAATTCTCATTTATAGTAGCTTGGTAACATAATACTTCAAATATAATTCGTTTCAATCCACAAAACTAATGAAAGTCTTTCAAATCTAATCATAAATTTCTGTCAGCAAGTCATTATCCTCTATATCCTTGCCTTTTCTTTTCAATCTAATTCATTTATATATCCCCATCTCTAATTCACATTTAATCTTCTAATATTATCCAATTTACCTAATCACGTTTCTTTTGGTTTGAAAGAAATTGTAATTTCATGTAACTCAAATTATTATAAAGTCCCTGTGATTGGAGAAGAAATACGACCAAGTTCGGTCGTATTTCGGAACGTCACAGCCATTCCGAAGCACAAAAGAATTGGGAATACAAAAACCAAAAATGAGTTTAACTCGAATCATAGAATGAGGGTTTTGCATCGTTTTTAATTACTATTTAAATATAAAGACAGTTCAAAAAGTACTTGTGTCCGGAATGGGAAAAGAGTAATTCACCGTTGTTGTCCAGTAATCGTTTTTCCTTGTCTCTAAGAAGTCTATGAGTATGACGCCCTTCGCGTCCTAAAAAGTCCTCGCTGTAACTTTTCTGCTGACGAGATTACTAAAGTCATTTTTGGAGCAGATTTATTAGAAGCAACCAGGAGCGTCGTGAGAAATTTTTGGGGTCAAGGTTTCATTTCCTTCTACTCATATTTTAAAATTAATTTTAAATTGCATTAATTATTTTCAAGGTGAAAGGAATGTTAATGTGGGGTACTGGATTTCAAATATTAATTTTTTTCAGAAAGTTCAGTATAAAAAAAGTTTTAGTTTTAAAATTCCAGTATATAGCAATCTTTATGGGATGAGGTAAGCTTACAACTGTCATATCCCTCCCGTCGCTACGCCACTGGAAGCAGCCCATTGTTTGGATTGATACTTGGTTTCCGGTGTATAATGATGAACCCAGGTCTCATCAACGAAGACAACATAATGCGAAATGACAACAAACGTCGAGACAGCAATCAAATTTTAATTTGGCAGAAAATAACTACCAAATGAAAAATAACCTTTGAATCAGCGTCGAATTTGTTCTGACGCCGTTTAGTAGATGGCAGCGCACAACTGTAACACCAACTTGCTTAAGTAATGTTATCTGTTGTTAAAACAAGTACCTTTTGAATCTCCCTCGGATTTAGAACGTACTTTTTCTGCTTATATTTCATATTTAGACATAAATTTAAAGCATTAAATTAATTTAAGTACAACTTTTCACCCTTTGGTCTGTTTAATCTTATTAAAATGAAACTCATGCTTAAGAAATATTTTTCTCTCTTTGTCTACGTATTAAAACAATCATAATGCACAGAAACGCAACATCGTTTATATATACTGTTTACATGTCCGCGGAGACTTGTCGAATTCATATAAATATCGAAATGTTGAATAACAATGTTTTTCAAATATTTATGAAAGTATTAGTTTCAAGGTATGATTATTTTAATTATTCTAGTCTATTGCTGTCCCAAGTCTATAAAGTCTTGTAAATATTTAACGTTAAAATTATTGAGAATTTCAATTAATATGCAAAATATCGACTCAAATGGTAATTGTGATAGAAATACTGTATTCAAAACATGGCAATTTTCAGCAAACACAAAACTCATTTCTATATATTATGTTTACATATACGACAATAAACACATGTCGAATTCAAACAAATATCGAAGTTAAATTACAATATATTCTTCAAATATTTATGAAAGTATTAGTTTCAAGGTATGATTATTTTAATTATGCCAGTCCCAATACTATCACATCTCAATAAAGTCTCGTACATATATAACATTAAAATTATTAAAAATTTGAATACATACACAAAACATCGAGTGAAATATTAATAGTGACGGATAAACCGAATTCAAAATATGTTTAGCACACAAAAATAACATATTAGCGACACGGTCATTTCAGCGACTCAAAACTCTCATCAACAAACCATGGTGAGTAAACATCGAACCAGACAATAACTCATTTTCCCATTTTTACATTAATCGCCGTCCAAGTGTGAGAGCCGAGCGCTCAAACAAACCGTTCCAAATAAGGGCAGGATAGAATTCCATAATACCACCGCAGCTCTTTGCAGAAGCATCTCAATCTCGGGAACAATCTATCACAAGCCTCCCGAGTAATTAGGACTCCCGCGAAATCTGTTCATTAAGGCTTTGTGTGCGGGCATCTAAATAAATGTACGGTTCGCCCACGTACACATGTGTTGCGTATGTGTGTGTGTAAACTGCGCATGTGGAAATCTAGTTTGCATTAACTGCTGGTTTCGAAGTGATTGTGTTTGCACAGGGGCCGAATCAGATGGAATGGAGTGGGCAGTGTGGTCATCGCATTGACCTTTTCAGGATAATGCGCCCCTTATCGTCATCGGGATGGCTGACTTACAAGAAGCTGCTTTTGGCTTGGTTTGTGCTCTGTATTTGTGGGAAAGAAGTGATTAAATATCAACTAATGAATATCATATAAAACTACTTAAAAAACTTTTTTATTATTATTAACGTGGGCCATGTAATTAATTTTTAAAAACAATACTTAAACTCATTAAAACCTATAAACCCGTGTTTTTTTCCTTGATAAAAAAAGTGAAATTATATATAAATCTTGGAGTGGGCAGTAAGCTAAAAATGCATGGAGACCTTTTAATAATGCGCACAGTCACTGAGGTGATTGACTTAGCAGCAAATACTGCTTTTGAGTTGGTTTGTGTTTGATATTTGTGTGACAGAGAAGTGATTAAATGTTGCCTCATCGATAATTAATGAGGATCAGGAAATGAGTTCTTAAAAATAATTGTTGTTCAAAAAGCAAATTTATGTGCTTTTTTTCCCCTTATAAAACTAATTTATAACGTTTTTTGTAACATTTTATAGTGAAGCTATTGCGGTTGTCCAAAATTTTAGTTTTAATTTCACCAAAGATCTTACAATTTGGAAAATAAGATGTAATTTCAAATGTCGTTCGTACCATCTGATGACAGTTCAAAATTTCGCGATAAATCTCTAATAACTATTGTGTAGTTTTCATTATCAACACTATTGGCACAAAAAGCTCAATTTTTTTCAGCACAGTAAGATATCTCCAATATGTAACAATAATAGAATTAAACAATTTATCACGAATATTTTTCCGATTCTTTCAAGCTCAACATCTCAACCCAAAGGCATAAAAAATGTTCAATGCTACTCGTTCAATATGTTCTCTCTTCAGGTGACTTACTCATCTCATTACTAATTTTATATATTCATTTATAGGTCTTCAATTCGAAATAATATACATAATTTTAAATTATACATTTTTCGACATGCACTAAATTTGATTTGATTGTATTATAAGAAGCAACACAAGAGCAATTGGCAACGGACCTCGTAATTTTGTAACTCCGTGACGAAGTGACATGGACGACACCTGAGCTAGTACTTCTCTATCCAGTTTTTCACACCACGACAGCGGGAGAGCTTGTGGCCTCGAACGATCATCCACGCCACATGGCGGGTCTTTAGTGGCATCAGGGCTCGAACCCACGATTCGATGAAAACAATACCAGTCGCGAGTCAACGACCATGACCCCTAATTATTGGTTGTATTTTTAATCCAGGTGTATGGCAGGGTCTCGCACCAGGATCAAAAATACAACCAAATATGGTTGTTAAAAATTTTGCTTCGAAGACATTCAAAGTTCTATAATAAAAAAAACCTTGTTTTTGAAATCCTCTAACGAGATTTTGCACACAACATTTAGTTATTTAATTATATAGGCTAATTACAAAGAATTTTGACAGTTTTATTATCCTTAAAATGTAGTTGCAATAGTTCCTTTTATTGTATCGCACAAGTGCGTAGTGTGTGTTTCTGTGTGTGTGTGAATTAATTCAGATTGAATTTCACTTTACATAGAATTAGTTAAAAAATGCAGAAGATAGAATGTACTATTTCTTCTAGATTTTTCATTGAATTATTTGGTCACAACATGATCAGTATTTCGTAAAAAAAGTATTTAAAAAATAGAGAGTTTTTTACAACATTAATATTTATTGTTATATTACTTTATAGGTAAAAATATGAAGATAAATTTTTTGTGAAACCATAAAGAGTTATTATAAGAATCGAAATCAATGACTTCAAAAAGATTTCAATGCTTAGTTACAAAACATCTGATTATTTTTGTAGTATGACAAATGTGAGCTCGATTTCTTCGTAAAATTTTGCCAGTTTAATTTTTCCTCTGTTTAGATATCTTAAAACTTTTCTTCGGTGTTGTTTACTCTTTTGAGATTTTAATAATGATCCTTTGGTAAAGGGTGTCGGTATTGACTTAAAATAGATTCTACGGATGGTTTCGGTCAATGCATAAAACAATTTTAAGTTTCCGATACTAATATCTGTTCTATAATTCATTTTCAGTGACATTTTACTTGGGAAACTTGAGTTTTATGCTCTTATAATTGTTTGCACAGTAAGTTTCAATTGTTTTAATTGTAACTTCCATTAATAAATACCAAAGCACAGTTTAAAGTTTTTATTCAGTCCATAAATTAATCATTTTCATGTTAATGTGTCTTTAAGAAACAAAGCATTTGAAATTTATTATTGGTATTATGTGGATACTGACTATTTTTGTATATTATATATTGTGCTGGGAAAAAATGTAATTTTATCTTATATTCCGAAGCTGTAATCTAATCAGTTCACCTCCGCATGACGAGGTGCTGCCTTATATGGTGGTTACCGTTATAAGTAATACTTTCAAAGACGGATACATAATAATAGAACAGAAGTAGTGCAGTGCCCAAGATAGTTAAGACCAAACTGAATAAAGAGCATGCGGAACAATTACAGTAGGAAAATCCATTACACACACAACTACACACACGTACGCAATCACACGCACACATATATATACACATAGACGTGAGAGGTGATTTATAGAACGAGACCATTCAAGAAAGGGTCGATAGCCTTCATTTAACTGTAAAAAGTGTCCACGAAATAAATAAACCAAAGAAAAATCAGAAACTCTTCTTTAATGGAACTGAAGACATAGTAAAACCAGGCCTTACACTACTAATCATAAACTGAAATCATTACTTTGTGAAGCATCTGAAGATTTTTTTTTTGAAGAATCGAAATTTCTTATAAAATCTTTTTTAAATATATACTTCCCAGATGGTAATGATCATAACATTAAAGATTTAAAGAAGAAAAAAAAAAAACCTTTTTATATTTATAGCTGGATTCTTACCAAATACGTAACATACAAAAGGTAAAACTGTTACCCAATCAAAATTGGTTCTAGTTATTCAGTAACCACTTACAGCTTCTTGTATTTAACTTTGTACTTGTTGCCCGTTCTATGTATGAGTAAATTCACCTTAATTGATTGAGATGTTAGTAAGAGTAATAAAATAAATTTCTCAGGTCTGCGCAATATATGTTTTAAAAAATACTGTATTTCTTATAATCAAGAGTTTAATTCTCAATTAAAAGGTATTAAATTAACAATTAATAGCAATTAAGTTAATTAAATGTTATTTGGTTGTACTAAATAAAGATTTTTTGCAGAATAAAAGTTGACAATAGAAAGAGAAAAAAAGAGACTGATCTTAATGTTGGCTTTACACGAAAGAGCCACGGACTAGAAAACTATCCATTTCCTAGCGCATCAAATGAGAGGAATGGCGACAACAAAACTGGAAAATAAAAAGAGGGGCAATAGAAAGTTCGGAAACGTCTCAATCCAACGTAATCCACTTAAATTTCCAACTCCAATAAATAGGCAACGAAACGAAACAAGCAAAATAAAAGGAATAAAAAAAAGAGAGAGAAATAAAGAAAATCCTTTAAAAAATTGAGCCTTTTTCCGCTTTTTCCCAAAACGGTTATCGTCCAGGAAAAGCGGCTTAACACCATTTACAAGGAGGGGGGTCGACACTCCCCCCGGCTCTTTTCCGTCCTCCCCTCTCCCACAAGCAGATTAAGAGTGCGCAAAAAGATCCTTAAAATGCGCAAGGCCCCCGTTGACTCTGGGGGGTAATTCTCTCTTCAGAGTTAGTAGTGCAAGCGCTTGGGCCCAATAAATGGCACTGTATCCTGTAGCGCAGCAGGTCGCTGCGCTTTCTCGTGTTTTCCGGAGTTGTTTATTTCGTCATTATCCATTCAGTTGTGTCGGGTCTCCCGGGTTTAGTCGTCGCCTTAATCTACCCGTCTTAGGAAAGGCTTATTCGGGTATGGGCATTTTTTCCCTTGTATCTCAAGCTCCTTTATTTTCTCTTTCCTGCACGGCGAAGGTCATCCGGTGTAATAAAAAGGGTTTCGCTTGCTTTGAAATTCGCTCGTTTTCACTCTTTTGAGCCGTGGCCCCGAGTTTGCTTTATGTGGGATCTTGGGATTCTTTTGTGAGGTGTTTAAAGAGTATAACGGGAGAGTGGGGAAACGTACGTAGCACTGTGTTTGCTGCGAAGGATTCGAGTTTGTAATATTGTTGTTTAATTCGATTTCCTTACGTTGGTTTTTATACAAAGTCTGTGAAAGAGATGTATAATTTTTTTATAGAGAACAATGGAATGATACAAGTCTTACCTAAATTTGAGTAGGTTAGCGACTGAAAGGTTTTTATTGTCATCGAGCGGCAAAGTAAATTTGTGTTATTAGATTGTAACAACTTCTTTAAAGAATTTATTGAGGAAGGCAATCTATATTCGAACTTTATATAACTTTTTTTGGTAGAAAGTGCTGAAAAAAAATTAAAGTCCAAGGAAAACAAGAGAAAACACGTTATATATATATATATATATATATATATATATATATATATATATATATATTTTTTTTTATTAATAATTAACAGTAATTTAAATATATATATATATATATACACATGCAATTGTATTCATGGTTAGGACAGCTACAAACAAGACTAAAGACTATTGATCAGAAACATAACAATTTTATTTTGCGAATAAAGCGTTTAACAAAGGCCAGTAGCTTGGTGTGGCGAACATTACTAATTTTTTAAAAACAAAAACATGTTACCATCGTTCAAAAGAAAATTGTTTGGTCGATGGTGCTAATGTACAACATGACAGATTATAATTATTTTACGCAAAATGCAAATAAATGAGAATTATAAAGAAATTAAGCACAAATATAAAGTTGAAATACAAATAAAAATGGTAAATAAAGAAAATGCAGTTTTATCGAACTCTTGGTTAATATAAGAATAAAATAAGAAAAGAGTCCAAAACTGAGGCTCTCATACTTCCTAGCTTTTGTTGTAGCTTTTTTTTTTGTAAATTTTACATAACGTATATCCTACTCGTGACTAAAAAATTTTATTAACTCCCGGAATTAATATAGATACAGTAATTTTTGTATTTTCCTTCATTCTGTTATTTTCAATACAGAAATCTTATGTCTGTGGGTAAAAAATTTGAAATTCGACAAAACTATATATTGTCACGGAGTCGCTGTGGATTGATATTCTCTTATAAATGAAAAACTCATACATTGAATTCTTGAATCGACATTTTTTTTTTTTTTAAATTAAGATTTTTCTGTTTATTCCCCTTTTATTTTCTGGCATATTATTGGTAAAACACACGAATAAGCAATGAGTAAAAATAAATTTTTAAAACTATATTTGAAGTCCTCAAATATTGCAGTGTTCCAAGGCGTTCTTAAAATCACTCGCATAGAATAATGTAGGAGTTATGGTTGAAAAATAATGACTCCAATGTCACACAATTTTCTTATTTGCTGCCTGATGTTTACAAATATTGTACTTGAAAACTACATGAATTCGCTGTGTAATATATATAATTCACTATTGAACTTCCTTTCCATGCAATAACCTGTGACAAGTCGCGCAAATCCGTCGGTTTTTCTTTAGTTTTTGTACTTTTGGTTGTTGTTGACTTTGTTTCCTCATTTTTTTTTTATATTAGGCGTGATCCTTGTTTGAATAGATTGCGAAGCTTAGATCATTAAAACGTGTTTAAGTAGATTACCATTATCCTAATCTAGTGGCAGTATTATATAGTTTTATTTTCATTTTGTTCATTTTTAAAGGATATTCTTTTTCACTTATCTCTTGCTATTTTTTATGTATATATTCTTCTTGTTATTAAGTTTTTGTACTTCTTTTTTATTTTAATTAATAATTCCCACTTTTAGAATTTAAATTTTTTAGCTATATATATATATAAATAAAACACAATACAGACTACTTTTTGAATATGTGGAAATTTCACCTTGCTTCGAATTTATATGCAGAAATTTTATTTAGATCATGTGGTGTTGGATTTAGGGATTTTTCAAGGACTTTGTTGGAGACACAGTTTAGTACTGATTATCCGAACAGGCCTGCGATTCTGGGAAAAGGTGATTTGGCAGATTTTACGAGCACATGATTGCATAAAATTAAAGGATAAATGGGAATCGTATGAGAAAGTTAAAATGAACTTTTTATTGTGAATTAAAGATTAGGAAAAATTAGAAAATTAAAATATTTTTAAGTTAAATCATTACACCACACACACACACACACATGTATATATAAATAAAGAAAGAGAGAGAAAGTTAAAACATTAAATTATTAGACGAAGTAAAATTAGACAAAATATTATTTGTGTACGGATTTCATTCGTTCAGAAGTACTAAAGTTAAATAGTTAGATACTATATCAAATTGTAGATAGGCATCAATAAACGTTAACCTATTTCCAAAACGGTTACAGTAATATAATATCAATTCTATATCTCATTCTTCTGACGTAAAATTTGAATTTTTCAGTTAAGGAACGATTTTTCAACGGATCGATTGTTTATTAGCGCTGCACTGAGATGCAACTGGAAAGGAAGGAGGAATTCCTTGCAATTCTGAACAATGATAACGTGACGAAGTCGGTACTTGAGCTGACATCTTACTTTTCAAACTTCCACACTATGCCAACGTGAGGATTTTGAGTTCCATGCATCATTTAACGTGCATCTTTCCCCTTTACCAGACGGGTCTTTTGAGGCATCAGGATTCGAGCCTACGACTAAACCGAAAGAGCAATATTTCAAAGATGTTACATAAGAAATTTATCAAAATATGAAATTAGTTTTAGGAATCAAGAAAATTCCTTTCGTGATCTTTTTCGATACAAAAGCAAACAAATAACATTGGTAAAAAACGAGTTTTTTGAAGATGGGTTTTCTTTCAAACTTAATTATTATTTTTTAAATAAAAATTAAAATTAAAAATTTATCTATCATTAATTTTTAACAAAATAATAATTGACAAAAGAGAATTTATGCAATGACCCTCTTCTTCTTGGCGACAGACTTGCCTACCATTAGGCGACTTGGCGAGAAACTTGGCATAAAATTTAATTCTTTAAATAATTAATTTAATTGATTATAACTAAATTATCGTATTGTCATCCAAAATAACTGTGTATCGAAAATTTCAGCTTATTTGAGCGCATTAAAATTAGAGAAAAAAGCTTTTAAAGTTCTGACTCTGGCATGCTATGTGAGTAGAAGAAAACCCATTAAAAATGAAGTATTATGGAACGAACAAAAGTTGAGCATTTCGATTATAATAAGGTAGCTAAATATTTTTGAAGCTATAGTGATTAAAATATTGATATATTTCTTGCTAACCGTCGTATCAACCCAGTTTTATTATGTAAATGAGATTTTGAAAAAATAAACAAACAAACAAGTATGCAAAAAAAAACCCACCTTAGATTTATTTTAAAGCTAATGAATATGAATTTTCGTTCTGTACTTCTATGTTTAAGTTTTAAAAATCTTAGAATATCTGCTCTAACATAAATAAACACTAAAATAAATTAATTCGAGTACTTTTTTTTTATGTATCTGTAACAAAAAATTTAAAAATATACTTGAATATATATATATATATATATATGATATATTGATACTTGATACTTGAATATATATATACTTGAATATATATATATACTTGATACTTGAATATATATAAAAATATACTTGAATATATATAATTGTATATATATATATATATATATATATATACACACACACAATTTTTTACAAATAATAATAATAATAATAATAAATAGTAGGTTTAATATCGAAAATATTTACATTGATGCAAATTAAGTTTCGAACGACACGTCTTAGAACATAGAGAAGACATAGACATATGCAATAAGTAAATTAATTTTCCTGTTATTATTAAATGCTTATGATAAAATTCACTTTCACTGAAGTGCGAATTTGATTTTCACGATAAAAAGAAATTCGTTTTGTAGAGAAAAAAAATCGTTACCCAATTATTCGCTATTTAAATATTTTATTTCTAATAATGTTAAATGTTACAAATATTTTGAGTCTTAAAACTTTTTTAAAAGTGTGAATACACACTTTTTGTATCTAATTCTATTTAAACATTTTTTGTTCAATCCAATTACAAATTTTATTAGAGAGCATTTAACGAAGTAAGAAGAAAACGAACCCAAAAAAAGAAGTTTGCCAACTTCATTCCAACATTTCTAAATCTTATCTTCGTTAACATATAAAGACTCAAGATACATGTTTTGATTTAGAAAATTATTTATCACATAATAATACATTCTTAAAAATAATTGTTTGTTTATTTAATACTTATTTTAGTTTATGATGATAAAACACAAAACGTAAGCCAGGATATTTCTTTAAAACATTTACTCATACTAGTTAGACGGAAAACTTTTTATTCGTTCTCAACTAGAAATATTTACTCTTTTCAATTTTGGAAACGTACCCTAGAGTACACACACCCCCGGCGATATGTTCTGAATCGTCTTGCCAACTGAGATGTGAGTAAATGTTTGCTTTCACTTCAATTTGCACAGAGACGACTCAAGTACAATCGGAACCATTAAAAATGCCTGCAATTAACTACATTTGCTCGTTGTTAAGAATTTAACCCCGAAAAAGCTCCAGGGAATCGCGAGGACTAACTAGCACAAGCTTTATTTTCATTACTGTACATTAAATGCCAAAATTAAGTAAAACAAACACGTTTCTTTTTACGATGAGCCATTTTGTAGAACGTTGGAGGCTTTAAACATGATCTTAACGATAAAAATACTTCAATTAATACAAATAAATTTGAATTAAGCTCATTTTCCAAATAAATCTGTTTAATACAAACAAAGAGATATATTATCAATGAAATCTAGTAAACAATAGCAATGAAATGTTCAGACATCGAGCAAATATGTGTGTAAATAATTTCTATCAAGCTGCTGCCTTTTATTACAAACATGTTTGAAGCATGTAAAGCAGCTATTTCTCTGTTTTGGAAATAATTACTATGTCTTATCAAATTGAATTTTAAGTGCTAAGGGACATTTTCTGCGTTTTAATTAAATTTAGCATTTCGAGTCAGTTTCATCAACAGCCAAATCAATACATTTTATTTGCCGAAAGGAAATTTAAATTAGTAAAGATATATAGAAATGCGAGTATATTTTACATAGGGAAAATTGTTCGTATGTCTGTATTATAACACTTATTCATTTTTTTTTTTAAAAAAAAAGATTTGATTGAATTTACCACATTTTTCAGACAATAAGACTTACCCCAAATTTTTGAGATAATTTTCAGAAAATAATACTCGCCTTTTATTATGTTTTGTAAATTTACTATTTTATCAATAAAAGAAAAAAAGATATGGATAAGAAGATTTCAAAGATTAAATTAAATGAAATATTTTGAAGAATAACACTTGTTATTTTTTAAAATGCTAAAAAAGAACTCTTAATTATCATATTTTAATGTTACCTTTGGATCATAAGACGCACTCCAATTTTAAAAGGTTTTTTCTACTTAAAAATGTATGTTTCACTGTCCGAAAAAAATAAACAAACTGTTTTTAATTCAGTTTTATACAATAAAGTTAATATCTTACAATGTTCTCTCTCTCTCTCTCTCTCTCTCTCTCTCTCTCTCTCTATATATATATCTCTAAATCGATATATATATATATATATATATATAAAAATATATATTGTAATTACACAATACTCTCTTTTATTCTAAAAAATGGTCTAATTATAAAGTTTTTATTTAGTTAAAGACATGTCGTTCGTATCACAACTTTTCAGCAATAAAGAATGTTCAACATGGGAACAGAAAAAAAAGTTTTTGCCCATTAACAAACTTAAAAGATATTTATAATTTTTCATGAAAGATGATTTTAACAACAATTAAGGCATTTAAAATAATTTAACAAATAACATTTTGCATTTTTTTTTTATTTAATACTTACAATTTTTAAAGTAAATTCTTCAATGAATAAGAACAAACTTTTTTTTTTAACAAACCTCAAATGCCGAAGATGAGCCTAATATAGCTATTGGAAAAAAAAAAATCGATTTTTAAAAAATAAACTGAAATAAAAAATACGTTAATTAAATGATCTTCGATTATAGTGTAATAACAATATTTTTAATTAATGAGAAGAAAGGGTACCAGAAGTCATAGCTGCAGTAACTACATCAATTCTAATTCAAAGTCAATTAATTCTTTTTGATGAGAGAAAGAGAGGCAATAAATAGCACAGAAATTTTTACAATGTTAAAATAGATAATGCAAGAGGCGTAGCTACCCCGTCTCGACTACAGCAAAGGAGATAATTTACCTTGCCTTCGAATTTATATGGATGGATTTCTTTAAATCACTAGGTAATCTCATTGTTTTGGATGAAGGGATCTTTCAAGAAATTTGTCTGAAGCCAAACAGTCTAGCAGGGATCATCCTTACAAATCTTGAATCGTGTGAAATGTTGATTCAGAAGATTTTACTAACACACGGTTGTATAAATTAAAGGATAGTTTGGAATTGTATCAGAAAATAAAGATAAACCCTTTACAAAGAGTTAGAGAATAGGAAAATTAGGAAATTAAATTACTTTTTAAGTTGAATAATCACATGTATATTATGTAAACTTAATTAACCTGATGTAAGATCAGCATTTATTATACATGTGTTTAGGGGGGGGGGGAATGCCGCATTTTTAGGAACATATAAGTATTAATGTATAATATTACAAAAGTCAACTTCATTGACATAAAAAATATAAATTTTCTTTGTTGTATGATTTTAATTACATTCAAAAAAAAAAAAGTTGAATCATGCAATGATTTATTTCTACATTTCGAAATTATACAAAACTGTACATACGTATTATAAAACAGAGTTTATTGCAACGATTTATAATCAATATTGATAAACATATGAAATAATAAATTTTTATTGATATATATGGGGGGAAGCATTGGGGGGAGACAATTTCTAGAAGAAAACGGAGGAAAGCATTTTTTTTTTTCTAAAATAGAAAATCGATTTAGGCTAGAATAATACTTACATATAGAAATTTCTAGAAATATTATATATGAAACTGCTTTCTTGCAAAAAAAAAAAAAAATAATGCAGCAGTTTTTTTCATAGCATTTCAACATACCCACATTACAGAAATATCGCATGGGTATTCTTAGCACCTGCCAGGTGAGAAATAAATATTATGCTTATTAGGATATTGATCACGGAGTTGACAAGAATTATATTTTGTTGTAAATGAAATTAGAATAGACAATCTTTCTTATCGAAAAACCGGTTCCCATACTCCTGACCAATATTCCTCTCCATTACTGCTTATAAAAGATAAGTGAAATACCGTATCATTTCAGTGGACGGTTGTTTCCGCGGCAGCCTAGTGGTCTCGGTCTCGGACAGGCGGCCGGTATTGTTTCCTTCGAGTCGTGGTTTTTAGCCTTGATGCCAGTAAAGATCCGCCGTGTAGTGGGGCTGATGCGCATTAAGTTTGGTCGAGGTCCCTAGTCTTTCCGTTAGCGTGTTGTGGATGATGGAGGTTCCTGCTCAGATATGGTCCTCGTCACTTGATCGAGATTCAAAATTACGAGATCTATCGCCGATAGGCCTCGAGTTGCTTCTCAGTGCAACGTTAATAAACAATTATAATCCGTGGACTTTTGTTTGATGTCGGAAAATTATGCTTATATATATATATGACAGTAAACCATACCTCAGTAAAACTATTGCTGTTGCTAAATCACGTAATCGTATCTTACGAATGCATTCATTCATTAAAGAAAATATTACGAAACAATATTTATTTTATTTGGATGATTATAACTTTATTATGTTTTGTGTTTTAATTTACTAAACGAATGAAATTATTTGGATACCAATTTCCAAATATTTAGACCAGTCGTTCTTTAATGCATATCTCGTAAGGAAAGCATATCAAAATCGGGGCTTCCGGGCCATATATGACTCAAAGTGAATATATCTGTGGCTCAGCCGATATAACAGCCTATAACAAAAATTTCATTATCTTAGCTTAATTTGAAAAATTTAGAAAAATACAGAATTATTGCAACGAATCCCAACATTCGCCATTGAACAAGTACTACTTGAATCAACGCACCGTTTCCTCCACCAATGGTGGCGAATATTTTAACAGTTGAAAATCAAATAATACCATTGTTTGTTTTCAACATTGTATTTCAATGCCTAATATTAAATATTCCACTTATTTATTTTTGCAGCTATTCTGTGTCAAATAAGTTAATGTTCAAGAATAAATATTGAATTTTATTTAGAAATTTTTATCACTTCTTTGTGTTAACAATTATTCATCTATTTAAGGCCATGCAATCTAGATGGCAGCAAAATTAAACGATAAACTGATGACGAACATTGGTGTTTCCATGAAAAATAGGGATTGAGTACTTTGCTATGACTTACAAAGTAATATAATTTGCTTGTTGTATTATAATGCTATAAGTGTACCAAAATTATACACTCTGTTGAGAAACTGAAAGACCATTTTAAATTTGAAAATCATGAAAAAAATAAAGGTTCCAAATACTCTTATAATTAAGCAAATGAAATATGATGGTGCAGTATATTTATTATAATTAAGTTTCAATAATTATTTAATAATACAATAAATGATTAAGTTAACAGAAATATTAGGAATAAATAACATATCACAATTAAGAAATTATAAAACCACTTGTATAATAAAAATATGAAAATTTATATACTATGAGAGTTGATCCACCAATTTTCTTGAACTTCAAACACTTTGTTTTTCATGGAAGTGACCGTTTAGTTAAGTTCAATTTTAGAAATATTGTATCCTTCTTTCGCTATGGATACTTCCAGTTCATGGATTGATGAAAACTGTTATTTATTAGCATAAATTTTGCCTCATAATCCACCCTAAAAGTTTTCCACGGAGTTCAAGTCCGTTCTTCAAATTGGCCATGGCAAAACATTAACCCTCCCCCTCTCTCTTTTTCTTTTTCAAATAATTCCTGTGTGGATTTAGATATATGGCGAGAAACATTGCCCTGTTCAAATATCTAGTTAGCACCATTTTATAAGAGCCCAAACGGTATCAGATGATCAAATAGCATAGCTTGATATTGTGTAGGGTCCCTACCTCCCGAAACTTGCTGTGAATACACTCGTAGTGCAATCCATCATAACACTAAAAGCTCTCCGAACCATTACTGATTCTCCTCCCATTTGTTCCCTGAAACATTTTTCACTTTCTTTCCTCCTCATGCCAATAGAGTTTGAAGCCATAGTCAAGGTTAAATTTGTTTTCATCAGAAAATATATGTTTCCACACATCGTTCCATGACACAACTTTATGAACTCATTTCTGTCTTTTTTCGCTATGATATTTCAATAACTTCGGTATTTCCTTCATTTTCATAAATTTTATATAAATATCTAGTTTAAGATTCTTTCAGTCTGTGATAGATGAAAGGTTTCTTTTGCTGAAATGTCCCGTAATCTTACGATAAATTGAAAGGTCGAAAGACCTTTTTAAGTTGATAGTCGTAAATTTGGCGATAGTCCCTTTCTATCAAAATAATTTTTTCTTCCATATCGTTTTATTTTGTTTTGAAGCATCTTTTCTTATTATGGCACGATGAATGAAAATTTTAGGAAGCTTTATTAACCTAGCTATTTATATTTCAGAATTATCAGTACTCTTATAAAATACAGATTTTTTCGCTTCATTCTCAGATAACTTTTTAACCCACGGCATCTTTCAATAAAAATGTGGAAAATGTGGTGATAATCCGTCCTTATTCGGCTCTTGTGCCATATCTCAATTTAATATATTAAACAAAAGCTACAAAATTCTAATAGTGGACACACGAGACTAAGCAAATAAAATTATTTATTATCAATGCAGAATATCCAAGTTCATTCTCTCTAGAACTGAAACCTAACTCACATTCTTAATTTATGATTTAAATAAAAAAATCTATCTTTTACTACTCCACTCTTTATTGATATCACCACTTTCTTCAACAGTCACCGTCTAGACTAATGCTTTATGGAACTCACTTCAATCCACAAAACTAACAGAAAAATTTCCCTCTCGGTCACAATTATCTGACAGCCAGTTCATATCCTGTATTTCCCTTCGTTTTTCATAAATTCCGTATCATTTATATATAATTACATCTAAATCACTTCAGACTATTTTTTATCTTCATCTAATTTACCTATATTCGCGTTTCATTTGCGTTGGGAAGAAATTGTAATTTTAATCAATTCAAGTTACTAAAATGTGCCCGAGGTTAGTGAAAAGAAAATCGTAAATAGCCCAACGTCACAGAAAACACAATCAAAATATACACTTTTACTTCTCAAGTAATTCGGTCATGGAAATAAGAACTCACGGACTTTATACTGATGTGATGTATTATGTGCTAATTTTCTCAGAACGTCTTATAATTTCTTAACAGACATCTTATTCAATTTTTTAGAAAAATGAGCAAATCTTAATAAAATTTAGAACAATTTTTAAAGTTGCATTTAATTCAGAAAGTGTTTTCCAATCCATTTTAAACGCACGTACTTAAAATTTACATATTACTCGTACTTCTTCCTCTTCAAAATGCATAAGTTCGTTAGTGTTATAATTTCTTAACGTATTATATAACATAAAACGTCACTATGAACAACATAAGCACCCTGATTGATCTAAATCCCACACACACAAATCAGTTTTCTTACAAACTTCCCCCTTCTCCTGAAGTCAAATTAAGAAAAGAAAGAAAAAATTGCATATAACTTATTTCTTGGCTTTTACTTGTCAGAAATTGATCCTTGGCTAAAAATGAGTTTGACACTCTTTTCTTAATGTATGTGAAAGATCTATGAGGAGCGCACGATAAACTTTATTCCTACAGAAATTCCGCTATGTTTTAACTTTCCCATGAGATGTTTCATTTTAGGGGTACATTACATACTTAGAAAGAGAGAGCGTAATATACAAGGAACGAGCTAAAGGTTTAATCTTTAAGTCAAGGGGTACATGAACAAAAATGTTTGATATATATAACGTATGTGATAAAGAATTTAAAAATTAATTGATAAAGTAAACAAAAATTCTACTTTCGAAATTCCTGGTTGTTGATTCATTTTGCTGAGAGAGAGAGGCAACACAGAATTATCCATAAGGTTCAAGACGCTGCTCCGCAGTTTCATTGACAACAGAAGAGAGCAAAAGAGCACAGAAGACCAATTATTCTCACCGTGCATGTTAATTCATATTAGGGATTTCCCCAGGGACTTCTCCTTATCATGTGGAACTCACGTGGTATTAGGTGAAGGGATTCCAGAGAATTTCCTGGACGCCCGTCAGTCTCGCAGGGATTAATCATTTCTGAAAGATTTATGATTTGAGAAAATTTGATTCAACAGATTTTATGAGCGCGTGGTCTAATAAATAAAAAGATAATTTGGAATTGGATCAGAAAATAGGAATAAACTGTTTTCTTTTGAATCAGGGAATGAGAAAAATGAGGAACTTAAGTATATATATTTGATTTACGTATTCAGTTGAATCAAGGATACATTAAATGGGACAGACAGAAAAAATGTCTTATTCAAGATCAAAATAATCAAAGTGTTGTAAAAAAAAAGATAACCCACTTTTTATTTAAATTATTTAATGTATCTTGTAATATAGCTTTAGTTGCAGAATATTTATCTTCAAAATTGATCAATTGGAAATCTGTTTTGGTGAAAATCTATCATATTCATCAAATTGTTCATATATTTCCTTCAGTTTAGATAATCTCTACATATTATTTCACTTCTTCTCACGTCAATATTTACTGAAACAGAAGTCCTGGTTAATGTACATACTACAGCCTACCTACATGCGGATTTATACATACAGCCTACCTACATAATGCCTTAACTACGTCAACTTCCCTTTTCAAAATTCTACAAATATTCAAAACTATTATTCAAAAAATAAATTCATACACATCTTGTTTGGCACAAATATAATGGCGAATATAAAGTTTAGATACATAAACTTTCATTAGAAAAGAAGATAAATGAAATAAATAATTAAATTCTAACGAAATTAATACGAATGTTTATCAATTTTAATCCCATTCATAAAACGATTAGAGTTACGTAACAAAGCAAAAAAAAAAAAAAAAAAAAAATTGTAAAAAAAAATAAAAAAAATTTAAAATTTTGTTTTCCAGTATAAAACAAAAAAAAAAAACAAATCATCAAAAAAAAAAAAAAAAAAAATACTGTTGCACCTCGAAGGAATAGTCAGCTTGAAATGATAATTGAAAATAAGCACTTACCAACAACAAGAAATGATTAAAAACTGAGCGTGGGAATGACAAAATGTGGGAAACTTCTCCCATGAAGATTGAACTTTGCAAGTAAATCTTGTAATATTTAAAATAGCGGTGGAGTCTTAACAGAATGGCTATCGCATCCTATAAGTTTTCTATGGGCGACAGGTCTGGTGTGATGCTGCTGGCCACGGTATGCAGTATAATGCTACGAGGCAAGCTCTTGAGATGGCAGCTTTGTAAACACGAGCTTTGTCTTGTTAAAATAAAGGATTGGGATGGACGTTCACAATAGATATAGTCGAAGGGTCACACGAACGAATTTTTGGACCGTCAAAGTTGCTCTGTTGAAGACTAACGGTGATCGGGTATCGTACATTATTGCATCATATACCATTACACCTAATTATCTACATGTGTGACGAGGGACAACAAATCGTCCCTCGCAGTGCTGGCCGCGTTGTCTTCACTCACGGGTGCGGTTATCCTCCTTATCAAGGCAAAAACGAGACTTATTATTAAAATTGACTCGCTGCCATTTCGCCTGGCACCATGCTGTTTTTTTGTGGCTCCATTGCAGTCTCTGACTACGTTGCTGTTGTGTTAGGGGTAATCCCCGTAATGGTTTCCATGCAAGCAATCTAAAAGCATGCAGGTGTTTGCTAATGGTATTGGCACTTACTGGAGGAGGCAGATAACATAGGACATCATTACTCGCATTAGTACGGAATTATGGTAGTTGGTGTGCTCCCGGACAATTCTTCTACCTTCCCTGCTTATAGCCCGTGTGCTCCCCTTGAATCTACTTATCGTGAATGATAACTTTCTTGGTACCGAATTCTGTCAACAGCTTGTAACAGTAACATTTGTACGACAGATATGAGGCGCAATCCTTTGAAAAGACTATAGACCTTTCTGTAGTCTTACGATACAACCCTTCTCAAAAGCGTCCATCTTTTCACAAATGGTAGTCATTTTCTTCTTCAAGGCATTCTAAACTTTAAATGGATAAATTAAACACAAATACCCTAGTTAGAATCAAAATCACGCGCTTTGGGAGAACTTTTTAAAGGGTCTTTAATGGAATGGTAAGTCCGGTGTTTGCTGACATTATTGGCGCCGACCCAACCGACCCTTCCATCATTTGCATATCTAGCAGAAACGAAACAATTTCTAGATTTGAATTTACGCATCTTGTTTCTTTCAGAGTGTAATTTTTTTTGACAATGAGTATATTAAAACATTGAACGTATTAATGTATATTATATTTATATTCAAATATAAGCTTTTATTTGTTGGATATTATATATTTCATTCAGTGTATTGGACACTACTTTACAATTAGTTGTAATACTTTATATAAATATTGAAGCTTCTCGTCTATTACAAATTGTTCAAAGAACTTTCTGAAATGGGAATTTATTTTATATTTCATTTCGGCCTCTGAATGCAAATGTATTCTCGGGCTTAGAACTGTAATGATTTTCTAAAGCAACTTATCAAATGCGATGTGAACAACAATAAAGTAAAGTTTAATCACAAACTCATATTTTTTTTTTACTAATTTTCATACTTTTTAATTAATTATTATTTTTAGCAAAGAAATAAGGTAGAAAATTAATTTTATTAAAACATGTGACATAAAAGAATCCTTGTTATATGGGGAGAATTAGAAAAATTGGTTGATAAGTTGTATCTAAATCAAACCGTTAATTCTCTACTATCAACAATATCTTTACTTATAATGTTTTTACTAACTGTTCGAGGGATGATCCGGAAGTAAGTTTCGTCATTTTTTTTCACAAGGAAAATTTATTGCATAAAAAAACAAATCATATCATCATGAACGATATACCTTGCCCTATTTTTCAACATAGTCGCAACTGATATTGTCGCAGCGTGTAATCAATTTGAAGAAAACACTCTGGTAAAATGCGATGCAAGAAATAGTCGCACATCCTGCTCCACCTCAGTATTGTTTTGGATGGACCTGAGCACGACTAATGCGCAGTGTGGGAGTCATTTTTGGCACCGTTATGCACCTATTCGCTAACACTATGTCTTGTATTCTAGCAGTGTCGTTTTCGTTCGTGGATGTGGAGGGACGTCCACTTCGATCTGCATCCTCCCCACTCTGCCCTCTTTCACTGAACAAGCAACACCAGCTTTCAACTATTTGACGAGACATGACCTGTTCCCATTACACAGTCTGTAAGCGTTCATGGATAACTAATCACATTTGCTTATTCATATTGGATAACCACACGCCCTTCCATTGTCGAACATGTTAATCACGTCTCGGGCACGCTTGTCTGCTGCTACTCTCTTTTCTTTGTCTGCGGATGTGTCATTCCTCTCCACTGATGCTACTTCTATCATAAAACCAGTAACGAATGTGGATTCTTATGGCGGTTGTTTGTTTCATTTGATGTGTTATGTGCTCTTTCAAAAAAAAAAAAAAAAAAAATGACGAAACTTACTTTCGGAACATCCCTCGTAGAAAAGCTTGAAAGAAACAACACGCGCTTCGTTGTAGTTGGATAAGTTATTGAAATCTTCTTCGTGATAAACAAGCATCCGAGATACATTTTGTCAAAATCGAATAATTGAATTAGTCATAGAAATTGACTTTTTTTTTTAAAAAAAAAAATTATAATAGAAAATAGAGGACATATAAAAGGCAAGATTTTATACATAAAAATATTATAACTGAATACAAACGAGCATTTTACTTTTTAACCTTCATACAGATTTATTGATTTCCCGTAGGTAAAATGAAAAACTGGGCTTCGAAAGGAAAAAAAAACGCGGTTAAAAATGAATTTAGTTGTCGAGCCATGTACCACCATGATATATTTAAGTTCCACTACAGATTGACTTTGAAAGATAAATCTAAAAATTGAATAACAGATTTTCTAAGTAGGAAACATATATATTTTGTTGTTGTTTGCTTAAATAATGATAAACGTATAATTTATATTTCAATTATCGCATAGAAAAATTTGAATTATTTTAAATATTGTTTGGCTTGAAAATACTAAAAACAGCAACATCTCCAAACGATATGCTTTCTTTTTAAATTACATAATTCACAATAGAAAATATAATTATCGCCTTTTATTATGAGTCATTTGCTTATTCTTTTTTCTCAAAAATATTCCTTTAGCTACTATTTGGGAGGGATAAATAAAAGTTGTATTTAAGTTCATTTCAAACCACAAAAATGTTTTATTTTGCTTACATCGAATAAATTTATGTAGTACTGTGGCATGATACAATACAAAACTTTATTGTAACAATTTCAATCAAATTATGGTATTTGAAAATTATACGTAGGAGTCTAAAAGAAGGAAAATTGTGTAGCAATAATAAGAGTTTGTTATTTAAAAAAAACATTAAATGATTGCAAAGATTGTTTCAGGGTTTACAAGATTATCCGAGATAAAAATGTCCAAGCTTTATTTCATATGATATATATGTTACATATTCATCACATAGTTCTTATGTAATACTTCCTTATCATGTACTTCTTATGTGGAATACAGTAGAGCTTCACGGCTAGCTAGGTAGTGGGTTCGAACCCTGATTCCATTGAAGAAAGTTGTATGGGATTAGGAGGCAGTTACATATTAAATATAGAGGGTCTGAAAGTCCTCATATAACATAGTAAAAAAGTTTAAATGGTGAAGGCTGCGAAAATGATGTTGTTTTCGTTACTCTATCTAAACTAAAGTGGTATCCATCGATTTATTTTCGATTATTAAAACCAACAAAGAATGAAATTAAAAGCGAATTCGCTGTTTAGCTTTGATAAACTAAACTTAATTCCAAATTCAAATTTGTCTGAAATTTTTCGCCTACTTTTATTTTTATTTAAAAAAAATTGCTTCGTATTTTATTAGTGCTATGATAATGAGCCAGGATATAAAAAGATAAGATTTATAAATAGCTATAAATAAATATTAATAATTTTAATGCGTAGTTATATACAGCGTTTTAAGAATTAGCATAAATTTGGGAATTATTTTTCATTTTACGGTATTTTTTACAGTAAACATATCACATTATCTTACAAGTATGTATTTTTAGCCACTAAAGAGGTTATTGTTTTAGTTGTATCCCTTTTGGCGTACCACATCACTTTTCAATTTTTTATCGTTTGCTTCAATTTTAATTACATTTAGCTTAAATATATTCAATTTAATAATTTATCGTTTGCTTTATTTTTAATATCGGAAAAGTTTACTATTGTTCATTTCTCGATATTTCAACGTTTACTTTAATTCTTATATTTAATTGAGTAATTAAAAATAATTATAAGAAATGCGCACCTTCGGTGGCTAAATCTGTTCTCTGTAAGACTTTGCATAGAAAATTTTCTTTTATTAAGATTATTTTCTGTGCAATATTCAATATTCAATTCTGTGCAATAGTTTCCGTTACAATATTCAATGGAAATATGCGATCGAGCTTTACCTATAATAATTGAAGAAAAGGTACGTAAATTTTAAATTTAGTTTTTAAAAAATTAAATTTAACCTCCATGAGTCAGTTTAATTGAAACTACAGCTGGTTCGGGATATCAAAATCCTGGTTCATCGGAGAATTTGAAAAAGTGAAATAAAATAAAACTTACTTATAGAAAGGTATCTTTATATTGATCAAATCGAGTATGGATCCTATTAATGGATCATAAAGGACGTCTACTTTGTGAACAGCAGAAGTGCACTTAAAGTTATTTTAATGCAGCTTCCATTTAGACAACGTAACACCATATGCCATTTGTCAGTAGTGTTAGGAGATATAACTAAGGTTTTGTTGTCTTTGCGCAGAATATTCATTCCCCCTTCTTTTCATTTGTGGGATGAAAATTATTTTTCAAAATCCGTGGATCAAATAAATAAATGTTGTTTAGGAAATTTACAGATTCCTTCTCAAACTAATAATAATAATAATAAAAAAAAATCTACGCGCAGACTGATTCGGTTTAGCCGAAGATCCGACTTAAGGGAGTCAGACCCGATGATATTTAACAGTATAATATTCCTAAATTATTGATTGATTGTTCGTTAACATCGCACTGAGAAGTAAATCTAAAGCTATTGTTTTTCTTTTATAAGAAATATTTAGATAATATTTCTAGATTTTGAAATTCCCAATCAGATACGAAAAGACTGTTATCGTGTTAGTTAAATTGTAATTTCAAAATAGATTAAGGTATTCGTAAAATAGCAAGAGAGAGTTTAAAACTAATATACTTCAAAACAAGATTAATGTAATATACAAAGAATGGCATTACCGCAGTAATTCCTGGTCATATAATTCCTGGAAATAAAAAAAAAAAGGAGTGACAGTAAATAGCAACAATACGAAAGAGATTCAAAAAGTACATGTGTTTGATGACAGTTGATGTTCCTGATATTACTTGTGATTGCTTATTGGCGTCTTTCTGAGAAGCAACTCGAGGACTATTGGTGGCAGATTTCGTGATTTTGGATCTTGGTCAAATGACGAGAACGACACCTGAGCTGATAGCCCCCTCTCCAAACTTCCGCACTACGTTAACGGGAAGACTAGGGACCTCGACCAGATTTAAAGTGCATCAGCCCAGTTACATGGTGGGTCTTTGTATCATCAGGGCTCGAACTCGATGAAAACAACGCCGGTCGCGACCGTGACTACTTGGCTACCGTGGGCGCATTCTTAAAGGAAAGAAAATAACCAATACCATTAGAAGGAAACATTCGTATTAGATGATAAAAATTGTTGGATAAACAGGTTTTTCTTTTCAGTTTCTTAAAACAGCAGCATATAATCGATACTTTCAGAATTCTGTGTTAAAAAATTATTTTTAACTGTTTTTTTAAGAATTTCAGAAGATTTTTTTTCTTTAAGAAAAAAGTTTGTTATAAAATAAATATAAAATTCGTTAAGAAACTTAAGATGCTTTTCATTGTTTACTTTAAATATTTTACTTATTTCCATGTTAAAGAATACGAATATCTTGACAGAATTTTCTTTGTTTTCCATTTCCTCTTTTGATATTTTTCTTTATTTCATCTCTAGCATATCAGAACGTAAGATTTTAACCGTTAAAATTCAAATAAGAAAGAACAATGAACGATTTAATAGAAGAAAGGAACGCGAAATAATTTTGAATAAAAATTGCAAGAATTTTCCCATTTCATTTCCCTTTTTCTCCTTGAAGATGCAAGGTGCCTACAGGGAAAAAAAAGTTACAGGTAAAAAAAATAATAATAAAGGAAAAGGGGAGGATTACGACGAGAAAAGAAAAATTCCAAAGAGCACCTTTTACACGAAAACCTTTAAGCACATCCAAAGCAACGCAAGAAGAATAAGGAAAAAAGTAAAAAAAAAAAAAGTAAAATTGCGAAACAGAACAAGTGAAAAACTCTACTGGAAACTACGAGTGAACAGGGAGAAAAAGCTAAAGATAAAAAAAATAAATAAAAATGAAGGAGAAAATTATTATTTTTTTTCTTTCCTCCTTCTCTCTCTTCTCTTTCTATTTCCTAGCTCTCTCGTAGTTACCGCAACTTCTCAAAAAGAATAGAAAAGAAGAAAAAAAAAATAATACACAATAATAATAAAAATAAAAACAAAAAAAGGGATTCTTTTTTCTTTCTTTTTTTGCAAGAAGTTTTTCCTTAAATAACAACAACGACTAAGAAAAAAAAAAAATGCCAGCGAAGATAAGAGGAAAAAAATAATAATAGTAAAAAGAAGAAAAAAAATTTTTTTTTTTGTTCTTTCGTTCTCTCTCTCTTTCTCTCTGTGAAAAATCCCACACACCGTCCACGTTTTATTGCCCCAGAAACCCCCCCAAAAAGGACGTCTTCCGCGAGTCCCCGAAAATCCCGTGTCACTTCATCTATGTTGGCGCTGGCGAAAGCTGCTGCCCCGGTCGACCAATAGGAGGCCGGCGAGCTGTGCAGACCCCCCCTCTACACACCCGGGGCAACATGTGCTCGGCAATAAGCCATATCGCACGAATGGATATTGCTTCCTTGCTCGTGAAAACCCCGTCTCGACCCCCCTCCCTTCGCCAGGAAACTCGAGAGGAAGGCCGCCCCTGCCGGGGGTTGTCCTCCCAAACGATATTAAAGGTTGAGCCTTATTGCAAGCTGCGGGTGCTCAACGGCGCATGCGTTTTCGGTTTGACAAGCGCCCGACGGCTTCAGAGGGGTCCTTTCCCAAACAAGTTTCCGGGAGTCACTCGCTCCTGTATTTTCGGGATTCTTTCTCCAGGTTTTTTTTCTCCTCATGGGGAGGGTATAAGGGGAAGTAAGAATCCCTCTTTCTCTTTGAGGATTTCCTACACACCCCTTCTTTTCGTTCAGTGCATGCGTATCGGTATAGATGCAATTGTTCGTTTCATTCAGTATTTCCAGAAATGGTATGTATTCTAGGTAGAAGTGTATTGGGAGAGAGATACCAGCCAGGGATGGAATGTTCTTCCCTCCTCTGGTAGCATCGATTTTTGTTTGTTAGTCTCTTAAACAGGTAGTAGATTAGTCGATTCTTTTTTATATTCATGGCGAAAGTTAGATAGGAGAAGAATAAATAAAAAATTATACGGAGAAAAATATTTCTTGAATTATTTGAAGAAATAAGCTGTTTTTCTAAAACACTACATGCATTTAGAATTACTACATTTCAATAATTTTCTTAAAAAAATATTGATTATTATGAAATTACGATTTCTGAAGGCATCAAAGGAGCTTCAATTATAAAAAGAATAAATATGAGTGGATTTTTGTTTTGTTCTCTTTTGGGTCGAAGTAATCATTTACGTTCCCCGTGTTCTTTTCCAGTGTTCATTCTCGCAAATTTTAAGTCTTGTGCCCTAAATCTAGATCTAAAACTGATATTTTGTGGCATTTTTTGTTTATGTTTAGGTTAATTATTTGAAACAGAACGTTCGAAGTGCATTTTGTACAATTTATGAATTAAAATAACTTTCATTTTCCCCCTAATTCATTAATTGTTGAATAAAATTCTTAGTTTATCACTTACTCATTTCTAGGTTTAAGCTGAACCTTGTTTTTCCGTTCTTTAATTTGGAATATTTATTCATTAATTGTAGAACTCGAAAACTGCTAAATATATTTATATAATTGATACATTATTGTAAGTACACTAAAAATTTGGATTTATAACAATATAAAGCTTCCTAACATGCTGAAAAGATAACAGAGGTGAAGTTTTTGACGTTTTTACCAAAAAAAAGTGCAAAAGGTTTTTTTCCCTAGCAAATACCATGGATTTCTCCTCTACTATATTTTGATATGGTAGGGAGATTCATATGGTATTAAATATGAGAGATTCAGGAATTTTAAATTGCGAACCCATTCTACCTTTTATATTTTGATGTCTCAAATTTTAAATTCATGTAATGTAAGAAGGAATTCGCAATTATTGGGGGAAAATGAAAAGCGTTACAATTTCTTTTTCCTCCTCTCCACATCCCTTATTCTCTAATCAATCTACTGGAAACATTCTAAGGAGTGTTTAAATAAGACAGGCATAAAATCACATAAGTATGTAACAAACATGGAGAATATTTTTTTTTATATGGAAATGATTTATCCGTGTTTTTAATCGTGTTTAGCAGTTGGGTATTATTTATTCAATTTTTATGCGTTGAAATTTTAATTTATTTATTTCAGTATTAAAGTATGTGTAAAAATATGCGAGAAAAACCTCTTATTCAAAATGAAAGAATCTACTTAGCAAAATTTGAATTCACATATGTTTCACAATTTAAATTCTATTTTTTTGTCATTAAAAAACCTTAGTAATGTATGTTATAAAATAAATGACTATTCAATGATATTTTATTAGAATTTTTACCCAAAACGGGAAGAAAGGATTTTTGTAGTCTTTTTTTTATACATCTTTCCAATTTTCATTTCTTGTTTTTTTTTAATAAGCCTGCTTTTCTTTTTTTCTCACGAATAAAAAAACATTTTCTAGTTTCTCATCAATAAATTCATACTGAAAATAAATTTTACACATTATTTTAACATTTATTGAAATAAAATTTATAAGCATACATCTTTCTTTTTTTCATAATTTGAAATAATTAATTATTAAAATTTCTTTTCCGCTAGTTTTTATAGAAATTAAGGATCGTATATTTTACGGGAATAGCTCAAAATAACATTTTATTTCTGAATGAAGAAAGGGGAAATGGACATTTTTTTGGAGATCCCTCATTGCTTAAGTATTTTTGGGAAGAATGGAACGTAGAAATTTTTAAATAATATTGTTCGTTTTGAAATATTTTTTTAAAAAACCGATTTTTCGCAGTGATTGTGATTTTTTTAATAATAACGAAAGAGAGATAAAAAAAGATCAAAAGTCGTTCATAGAAACTAAAATTACAGTCAGTTTTGTACAAGATGTATATACTATGTGATTTCATGATTGAAGTATTTTAAGACTTTGGGGTTAAAATTAACACATCACATGAACTTTTGGAACAGTGATTGAAAAATTTATCAATAAAAACTTTCCACATTGAGAAATTTGAAAGTTTGAGTAAATTAATAAATATTTCCAACTACACGAAAACATTGAAATTGTAAGATAATTCTAAAAATTTTGAATGTTGCGTACTCTTGTTTATATTTTCATTAAAAATATTCATCAGAGCTCATTTCGTATCCATAAGATGGTGTAACAACTGGAAAAAATATATCGTTTAAAAAAAGCTTAGTTATATTCGACTAGGAATAACTTCGAAAGAAAGAAAAATACTTTCACACCTTTTATTTTTAAGCCTTTAAAACAAGTAGGGTGGGTTAGTCCAGAAAATCTATCGAGAATGAGCATTTAAAAAATTTCAAGTTTTTTAAAAAATTAAATTTTTTAAAAATTTAATTCTGATTCTGAGGTTTTAAATAGCAGTAATCGAATTGCTTACTTTTAGGTTGTACAACGTTTGTCCATTTTCCTGTAACATTTATTCAACTTGCTTATTAAAGAAAATTATCTGTGTTTTCTGTTTTAAATTTGTAAACATCCAAAGACGCCTCCATAATCGATAATTTTCCAACAATTACGTAACTTTGGAGGAATCTTTTAAGGTTTAACTTCGGAGGAATCTTTAAATTCAATTTACCTTTCTCTAAAATATTTCCTAATAATTAGTTTACGTTTAGAGAAAATTTAATTTGGTCGATTAATTATTCCCTTAAGCCCCGCAAAGTTATTTTCACCGAAACTTTTAAGCGATTGCAACACTTGCTGAGATCTCCTTTAAGATTTAATTTCTATACTTTATCACGTTTATTTATATTTTGAGCACTTCATGTAAGAAACTGTAAAATAAAAATTATCTTTAGTACAAAAAATGCTGCAAATTCGTTTTTCAAGATCAAACGATCTCTTTTTTATTTTTAAAAGATACTCGTTATTTAAATCTTCAATTTATGAGTTTTTGAGGTCACCAATAAAATTCGTTTTAAATTGACCGAATAAAATACTTCATATTAAAGTACGAGGGATATTCCGAAAGTAAGATTCGTCAATTTTTTTGAAAGAGCCCTAGGTACACCAGATGAAACAAAAAACAGCCATAAGAATCCACACCCATTGCTGGTTCAACGGCAGAAGTAGAGTCAGTGGAGGAAGAATGATGCATGCGCAGAGCGAAGAAGGAAAGAGAGTAGCAGCAGACCAGTGTGCCCGAGACATGACTGATAACGTGGTCGGCATTGGAAGTGTATGCTATTATCCGGTATGAATGGACACGTGGGAATAGTCATCCATGAACGCCTACAGACCGTTTTTGGTGAACAGGTCATGTCTCACGAAATAGTTGCACACTGAAGTTGCCTATTCAGTGAAGGAAGACAGAGAGTGGAGGTTGAAAATCGAAGTGAGCGTTTCTCCACATCCAGGAATGAAAACAACATTAGTAGAATACAGAATAGTGGATAGACGCATAACAGTGTCAGACGTGACATGGTGCCCACACTGCATATTAGCCAGACTCAGATCCATCCAAAACAATACTGAGGTGGAACAGGCTGTGTGACAATTTCTTGCTTCTCAGAGCACCGATTTTTACCAGAGTGGTTTCTTCAAACTGATTGCACGCTACGACAAATGTCTCAATGTCGACTGCGACTGTGTCAAAAAAATAGTGCAAAGTTTATAGTTCACGATGACATATTTATTTGGCAATAAAACTGCTATGTGAAAAAAAAATTGACGAAACTAACTTTCGGAACGTCCCTTGTATAATACAACATAAGATAGCGTGTGCAATATAGATTTAGAATCGCAAATGAAATCCATCAAAATTTTGGTTCCGGTATATTTACATTCGATATATATATATATGGGTGTGTGTGTGCGCGTGTGTACAAGGACCATGAATAAACTCTTGCTGGTTTTTTTGTGAGAAAATTAATGCTTTATTTAAATTATGTGATGAAAAACATGTCACTCAAAATATTGCCCATCACTAGCTACTGTTTTCTCCCACTTTCCAGGCAGCATGTGAATTCTCCTTCTGAAGAATGACACGTCTTTTGAAACTATTCAAGAATCGACCAATTTCTCTGGTATCTTCATAAGAATGGAAGCGCTGCTAAGCTAGGCCATGTGCCATCGAATTGGAATTTTGTGGAAATCCATTCATGGTATTCGGAAGGGGCTATGTCCGGTGCATAAGGTGGGTGGGGAAGGACTTCTCATTTAAGCATATGCGAAAAGGTTTCACTGCTTTTGAAAGATGTGTCCGAGCGTTGTCATGAAACAAAATAATCTTTTCGTGTCTTTGCTTATCGAGTGGCAGTTTTTTCTTGGCTCGGCTCAAACGCATCAATTATAGTTGATAGCGATCTCCCGAGGTAGTTTCGTTCGGTTTGAGCTACTCATGATAAATTACACCTCGCTGATCCCACCAAATGCAGAGGAGAAGCGTTCTTTGATCTTGTAGATACAAGATCAAAATCATTATTTTTGAGCCTTAGAAATCACAGATTTTTTTTTTATAAAAATAATTTTTCTGTAATATATATCTAACAAACTGCTCTGTATTCTGTATTTACATTTTTGGATAAAATTTTATCAAACGTTAAGCTGTCATATCATTACAACGATAATATCCTTATTTCTAATGAATTTAGTACGCTGTATTTTTAACTTAATATGTCTTGACACGTTGTCAATAGATAGTTGTTTTTACCAAAGGAAAAAAAAATACCAATAAATAAAAAAGCCTACTTATTTAACTTCATTTCAAACTTATAAATGGGAAACTAATTTAAACTACAATGATTGTTTTTGGCTTTGTCTCTTTATTGAAAGCAGAAATTCATTCTCTTTCCCTCATCATACAAATTCTACGCTAAATAACTTTTTAAATATTCTGCAATGTTTCTACATTAACGTCATGAATTCCATAAAAGTTCTATTCGGAAAAAAAAATGGAAGTTATTAAAAAAAATGGAAGTTATTAAAAAAAATGGAAGTTATTATATTATAGTCTATATCTGTAATTTAACTTTATTAGAGATCTTTCATTCTAAGAGTTTCAGGAATTTTCTTTCAATAAAATGAAATCATATCATGATTTATAAAAGAATAATATGAAACGTAGAAATATAAAAATATAACAGTAAGATTATATATATATATATATATATATATAATATTAAGATATACTTATAAGCGTAATTAGCATAACACTCCATTCTCGGATTTAATTCGTTCCGAGAGTCAATTCGCAAGTCGAAACTTTCGCGAACCAAAGCAATTTTGTCCATTAAAATGAATTGAAAATAGAATTAATCCGCTCAACTCCAGATCCAAATTAATCTTGTTCTGATTGGCTAAATTCAAAAGTAACATAGAAATAAATTAAAATAGACGCTATCAGAAATATCTAACAAAACATAAACTCATAATAATTGTCCAGTATTGCATTTTAGTCTTATAGCGGATAATTCCTGGTTCAACGAGTTAACTGTGTGTGTTGATAAGGAGAGTTGTACAAGCAGTACTACTTAAATGGAAAGTTTATTTCTATTACACTAAGGAATTTTTTTATGTGCCTCTTTATCTGTATTTTTATTCATTGGCTGGTGGCTTAATTGAGTGATACATAAATAGTAGATTTCACAGAACTAAACTGAGTGGCGAGATTAAATACACGAATAAATTTGTCGTATTTAATTATTTTTTCTTTTTTTCCCCCAACAATAACTCGATTAGGCTTCCTAATACCACTATCACTTCCTCTCTTCCCACTTTTTCTGAGCCATATTCAGAGGAGATT
This sequence comes from Nephila pilipes, assembly GCA_019974015.1. Lineage (NCBI taxonomy): Eukaryota > Metazoa > Arthropoda > Arachnida > Araneae > Nephilidae > Nephila > Nephila pilipes. Next base: position 1,061,941 of record BMAW01049878.1, on the reverse strand, counting down.
TAAAGCAAAACATGTGCAAAAAGTATGTGAAATATGATGGAATGACGTTTAAGTTGTTCTGGAGATAGCACAATTGATTTGCAGTCCGCGAACCGATGCAAGATTTGTCTGAAAATCTTGTTTTAAACGGATCGTATATATTTATAAGTATAACACTATTTATTAGCCAGGGGTTAGTTTGAATAACAGCTACGTTTATGTTATTGGTGATTAACCTCGTAATTTTGAGGTGATGAGCATTTCTAACTAGTATCTTACTCTCCAAACTTCCTCATTACGTTACATGATGACTTCTAGAATCGCGAAAATCTCTTAAATTTAGGTGAGGTTATATATTTGAAACTAAAGGTAAATTTATTTTTGAAAATAGCTCAGACTTATTAGCTTTTGAAAAAATGCACCCTCATAATAAGAGCGCAAGATTTGCTTAAAATAAATAACCACTAATAAAATGTTTAATTGAATAAGTAAACAAAAAGGGCTTTAAATAACGAATTTTTAAACGTGAAACGTTGATTTAAATGAATTTTAAAGTAAAGGAGAGGAATTGCTTGATTTTGTTGAGATTTTATGGTAAGTAAATATCCATGTACACTAGAAGATAGCGAATACCCCGTCAAAGGCTTTCTTTTAGGGAGTAAAAAGGAGTGTCTATGCGTGATTCCTTTCTTTCTTTTTTGGCTTTCAGTGGCTTTTTTTAAAGTATGAATTAGAGATTTAAAACCTCACAACTGCTGTATTATTGATTTCAAGAACGGGAGAACATTTTTTTTCAGGAAAGAGGGTTGGGGAGGGGGAGTTATTTCTTTTTTTTCGAGAAGACCAAAAATGGTTAGGGACCTGTGATTTAGGAGACTTAGAAACCGGGTCAGGTATCATTTTCGTCACTTGACTATAAATCAGTGATACGAGATCCGTCGTCAATACTCTATAGTTGACACATTAATAGCCGACTATTAACATGACATTGATTCAAACCAAACGAAACCAAATTATGCAATCTGAATGTAAGCAATATTAAATTCTATCACCTCATGTGGTAGTCTTTTATTCATTAATATTTATTGACTTGTAAAGTGTGATTCAGAGTAAAAAAATCTGCTCGGGATCTGAAATATAAGGACATCTCATCTTTGACATTTCCTCCGGAACATTATTCCATAAAGCTTCCAACTTTCGCTAGAGACGTCTGCGAGTTATTATTAACCGATGGAAGAGTTCACATCTTGTCTGAAATCTGTTTTCGTTGACCTAGAGATAAATCTGTCGGCAGTCAGGACTTGTCAAAAAAAGTTTTCTTCTAAAAGCTCTATTTTTTTTTTTCAGTCTAGGAACAGAATTTTTATGGTCTTATTTAATATTGTATATTTATTAATTACGTGAAAGTTTATTCGTTTTTTAACAGCATATTGTTAGAATGAAAGACGTTTCAACATCGATAATTTCCACCTGATAGCTCCTATTTGTTAATAAATATTTATCTTTTAATTTTGGTTGCTGACCTTAACAATTGCGAGTCTGGTTTTAATTATAACCGTAGATCGATGGTGTACGCAGGCGGGAGGAGAAGATTTCCATGGTATGAGGTTCCTTAATAACATTTATTAAATTGTTTTGTTTTCTATTTCGATTAATGAGTAAAAACCTAAATGCCCACCAAAGAAAAATTTCCCTGCGCAGTTTCCTTAGGCTTATTTCTTATTATGTACTTAAATATAAGCTGTTATAAATATTAGATTGTCAATACTAGAGCTATTCAAAAAGTGTCCGAGTTAGGAATGTGATATTAGGTTATTAGGAATGAGAAATAGGAAGGGGGGAGAGTGTAACTTAATGTAGATATGTCCAGTGATCATTTCTCATTTTTCTAAGAAGTCCACGAGAATGACGCCCTTCACATCACAACTTTTCCTGTTGTGTTCGTCTTCTTAGAACAAATTCACCGAAAACAACCTATTGTTTGGTTTGATTTCCGGTGCATAATGGTGAATACAGGAATAAATGAAACTGACAACCAGACTAGGCAACAATCAAATTTTGGCTTGTCAGCCAATGGGGGCCCAAATCAATACTAACTTATGAATCAGTGTCAAATTTGTTTTGGCACCATTTTCAGTGGAAACATACAATCGTAACGCCAATTTACCTTAGCTTTGGGCGAGGACTTGTGACCGTAGGATCGAGCCCTGATGCCACTAATGACTAGCCGTGGGGCGGGGCTGATGCATATTAAATCTTCTCGAGGTCACAAGTACTCTCATTGGCGTCGTGTGGAAGTTTGGAGAGAAAGATATCGACTCATGTGTCGTCTCGTCTCTTGATCAAAGATCAAAATCACGAGTTCCGTTGCCAATAGTCCTCGAGTTGCTTCTCAGTACAATGCCAATAAACAATCACAACTAATCTTAGCAAGTCCAGATTTCTTTAAACATTGGTACTATTTGAACCCCTTTAGTATTGTTGCTCTTTACTGTTACTCCCCTTTTTAGTTCCAAGAATTACCCGAAAACCTGTGCATTACTAAGGAAACATCATTCTTTTTATATTACATCAATCTTGTTTTGAAGTATATCAGTTTCAAACTGCGATTGTGCGAAAAGTTTAATCTATTTTGAAGTGCAAATTAATATCACGATAATAGTCCTATCATATCTTATCGGAAATTTGTAAATATAGAAAAGTTTGATCTTATTTTTTCTTATAACAGAAAAATGAGAGAGTCTATAGTTTTCGAACTCTAATAATTATCAACTACATTTGTGTTATTAAATTGGTTATAAAACTAAATGGTTACTTTGAATATGGTAATTTACCATACATTTACTGATTAGAAATTTAATGCTTATGTAAGATTATCTAAGATGAAAAGATATTTCTAGTATATTTTAGTGTGCATTTAGAATATGCAACTAAGAAAATCACGTAGAATATGTAACTTAGTTCAGGTATATATTTTAAGTCTAAACACACTAACATTTGCGTAAGTACTGTGAGAAATTCTTGATTCCTTAAAAATTTAATTTAGGGAAAACAAACGAAAATAATTTTTATGTATTATTTTAATCACTTAATAAACTAACTCATCACTAATAACAAACTTTTCGAGCAGAATTATTTATAACAATAATTATCTTTAATAAGTATTAACACAGTGAAGAAAGAGAACAAAAAGGAAGCCATAATGGCGATATTACTTAATGTTTTGATACCAAACAATATTAAAATTTAAAAAAAAAATGATATATTGCTTGTGAAAGAAAGGTTCGCTATTTTTGTTCTTTCATTCAGTATGGTTTTATTTTACTCAATTTATTCGGCTCCTTTCACGTTCATTTTGCAAGACTGATTTATGCAGATATATCATGAAATACAAAAGAGAAATGCATCTTATAGTTTTGTGTGTGCAATGTTCTTCTCAAAAGCAATTGCGAGAATAAGTGAGGTGAAGCTGAACTTATGCCATGGGAAGGAAATATAATTGCTTTTCTTCTCACTGAACGATGACACCGATTTTTAACTTGTTATACATCGATTCTCAATTTAGGATTCCATCATTAATTCGTGAGTCAATTTAGTAGTAAATCACATCTTTCTAGTGCTAATTTTATTATTGCATCCCTCAATTCAAATCCTGTTTTTTTGTTATACATCATGCTGAGAGTTTAAAATTTGTTTGATTGAAAAATAAGTTCTTTGTCTTTCTCATGTGTTTTTAAGTAATCCACAAACCCTCGTTACATTACATTTATCCAGGTAGATAATAAATCTCAAAGTTTAAACAAAATATTAAAAAAAAATATTTAATTCAGAGAATTTATTATTTATTTTTATATCAGTCTCTTAATCTGAAACTTTGTTAAATCACGTGACCGCTGTAGCCGAATGATTATGGCCGCGAGCTCATTGTTGGTGTTGTTTCAGACGTGGGTTCGAGTCCTGATACCACTAGAGACCAATCATGCAGCGGGGCTGATGCACGTTAAATCTATTGGGGAATCAAATCCACCCGTTGGGATGTTTGGGAAGTTATGAGAGTTGAATGCCAGTTTTGATGTTGTCCTCGTCACTTTGCGGCGTTCCCTCATCATCATTTAATTCAACGTCCATTGTTTTCTTTAATTAAACAGTTATTAAATACGAGACTTCAATGGAAGATACGTAAGAACAAGATAAAACATTTTATTTATCAAAGAAGGATAGATAAGGTCACTCTCTCTCGAATCCCATTAAACTGGCCAATCCTAAATCAAGATCAACTAATAAATTCTTAGCTTTTCACTCATTCTGATTCAATCACCTAACACATACAGCTGATTTTTATCTTAATACTTTGACTAGAGTTCACTTCAATCCAAAGTATAAATATTTATCAACAAGTCGTTATCCTCTATCTCCCGTCATTTTCCCTTAATTCAATTTCATTTATAAATAATTCAATTCACTTCACTTCGACCATCATCTAATTTACCTAATCACGTTTCATTTGGATTGGGAACACATTGTAATTTCATGCAATTCAAATTACTATAAGATTCCCCCAGGGTAGTGAAGAAAAAAATGAACAGCTCAACGTAACAACATAAACGAGATTAAAAAAATTACGAAGATTGTTGCATATAGCTCTGGCGTCAGTCGTAAGTGAAACGTTAATAAACCAATCGATCAATTGTTATATCATGTTTGATTTGATTGATTTAAAAAAAAATTAATGTAGCTATTGTAACTTTATTGGTACCCAATCATTTTAAGGCCTCATTTAATGCATGATGTGAAGTTCACTTCATCCACGATAATAGGGCGACATCAGTGTTTCTGTAAGAATCGACGGTCCTTAATTTGTGAACGGCCCCCTCTTGTGTGATCCCGATCCTTCTCACCTTACCACGTATCGGAGAGCAATAGCAGAAACACGCACCGCTAACTCCGTAGGAATGAAGACGAGATCACTCGGGCGGTAAGGTCGAGGGGGAGGGGGCTTTCCAAAATGTGGCCCACTTAGGGGCTGCAGCTCATTTCTCGGAAAACTTTAATGGACATATTTAAAAGATATTTGCCGCCCCACATCAAATGGAAAAGCTCCGGCTCTCGAAAGGACGTTTAACCCTACATTGCTTTTTCAATGGAATGGATCTGTATATCTATATGGACTCGAAGAAGTCGGAATGGTTTTCTGTTTTTTTTTTCTTTCACTTCACCCTAGCCATTTGGCTTTTTCTAGCAATTTTTTTTCCGTTTCTCTTTTCTTAGTATTGACCGTTTGGGAAAACGTTAATCCTTTAATTCGAAACGGAGTATTAAAATAATAAATATATAATTAAGATGTGCAGTAAAGACTATAGCATAAAAACTACTGTAAAATTTGAATTTTAGGATTAATTAATTTACTATTAAAGGAAGTGTTGTAGTTTTTTTAAGTACTGTAAAATATTTTGAGTGTAAAAAGAAAAGAAAAATTCGAATTTTAGGATTAATTTATTTATTATTAGAGGCAATGTAGTTTTTTTAAGTACTGTAAAATGTTTTGAGTGTAAAAAGAAAAGGAGAGAAAAATAAAGCTAAAAAAGTTTATAAGAGAGAGAGAGCGTTTCTTTTTATAATTGTTATTTTTTCAATTTGTACAAAATGTATAAATTAAAAAAAAATTGTAAGTATAAGAAATAAAAGATAACGATTTTATGATTAGAGAAGTAAACAGATGGATTTTAGTAAATTATGCTTGTGAACACTATTTTTTCAAGAACTGAATAATCCTACCTTTCGTATTTTTCTAAAAGTTATAAAAACGAAAACTTGTTTAACACTTCTGTTCCAAGTATTATAAAACATTTCTGTATTACGAGAGTTGATCAAAAGGTACCTGTTTTTTGCACTGATGGGTTGTTTCGGCCAGTAGTTTCTTCAATCTGTCAAGTGGCGTCCAAACAAATTGCTTAATAAGTTAGTTTTCATTTGACTGCCATTTACTGCCAAATCAAACTTTGATCGCTGCCGCGTCGAGTTGCTACCTTCGATGAAACCTGTATTCATCATTATACAAAGGAAACTAATAAGCAATTAAAGCAGTGGCTGTAATTTGCTCCAAAGAAATCGAAAATGGTCTCATCGCCCAACAGCTATGATTTTTTGCGATGCGAGGAACTTCGCAATAAAAGGAAAACGTTCAACAGACAATACTTCAGGGAATTACCCGATTTTCTATTCCTATCCCGGGTAATTTTTGAATGTCTCTAATACCAGTTCTAGATGAAAAAACTACAGAGATGAATACTTCAATACTCAAAAATATAATCTACTTATACAATGTAACTTATTTTGAATGCTTTGAAAACGAAACATTACTTTCTAAGGTCTAATAGATTGCAATAAATATTAACTTCTTGAATTTTGTATTTACATAAAACATAATAATAATTAAAATTTTAACATTAAAATATTTACTATTGGGATATGCTCAATGTTTGCTGTTGTAAATAATGAAAAATTCAACAAACTTCTGGAACTTATTTTATGCTCTATTTATGAGACTTTTTTCTATTAAGTTTTAATACCGATTTGTATTCTCGGTAATTGACAACACAGTTAATAACCTGATTTAGCTGACTGAGAGATTCATTTTTTTAAAATCACATGTGTAATTATTATTTGTTGGAAATGTATTGTCTACCATAATTTATCAAAGCAAAAAAAAAAAAAAAAAAAAAAAAAAAAAAGAGTTTAAGCATCTACGAAATATAACAGAAATACAATTTGCTTCATATAATTTTCATATAATAATTCTTATACGTAACTGGTATTAAAATATTTTAAAACAGATAAATAACTTATAAAACTTATTGAATTGCATGATTCTTCTACTGAATACATATATATATATATATATTTAAGAGATCTCAGGATCCTTAAGCCACAAAATTCTTGATTAAAATATATGTTAGAGTCCCATTTTTTTTTTTTGTAAATATTTCGTAGCCAAAAGTTTAACGATTCTACCGAAACTTCCAGAGGTATGGAGAAATTATAAACTTTGATTAGTTTTTTTTTTGTTTTCATTTATTTCTCAAAATAAAAAAAAATTAGCTTGCGCTGAGGATTTCTTAGAAAATGTTAATCATATAAAAATTTAAAATAAGCTTCGTTATGGATTATACATAAATTTTTAGACAAATTATCAACAGAAAAAAAATTATATGAATTTTAATCAAAATTCTTTTTTAAATTTCATTATTTTCTAAATAATTGTATTTAAAAAAATTTCTCTAATTTTTTTTTAAAAGTATGTATAATTTCAAAACGGAGAATTTTTCTACGAAATAAAATAACTTTTGTAAATTTTGATCCATACTTATTTCAGAAACATGTCTGCAGTAAAGAATTGATTTTTCTAATGGGAAAAAGTGTCCCATTAATATTTTCATAACTTTTTGATATTTCTTTAAAATAGCCTGAAAACATGAAAATTAATGTAAATATATATATATGTGTGTGTGAATATTATAAGTATAAAGTGCCAAATGTATTTCTGCTTTGTTTCGTTGTAAATTAAATTGGTTTGAAAAATGATGCTTTTTGCATACGCAAATAATATTTAACAGTCCTGGAACTCCTTAACAATAGATTTTCTTTTTAAATTATTTCAAATAAAAACGGGAAAAAAAAGACATTTAAATGAATAAAAAAATATAATAAAAATATCATCCATTTCTTATTTTCAGAAAACATTTCTACCCTTTTTTTGGTCTCTAAATTTAAGAATATTTTCAAACATCGGCTTTAAACAAGTAAGAGCTGTCATGTCAAAAAATTCTTGTCTATTCCTCCAACTTCCTCTTTCTGCAATACATGGTGGAAGAAGACTCCCAACTGCAAGTGAGCATTGTCTGGAGGGATCATCATCGTGGAGGCTGTGAGTCAATCGGCCACTGACTACAGCCATTACTTTGCCATTACAGCCAGCTGGCGGTTACTGCGACAGCCTGACGACCCTCTTGCTCACGCCGAGTGACTCTTCTCTGCACTCTGTCAATTCTCTCTCTTTCTTTTTAAAAATAAACCTGATGGATGTAGATCATTCATACCAGGGGGATGCATTGGATTTGATGCTCTTTTTTTCCATCCCTGGATGGGTTTTTTGATGTTGAATATTTTGTAGTGGAACGTCGTTTTGGAACGACCGGAAGAATGGAGGGAGTGTGTTGGAACAATTAGTGGTGGAGTCGCAAAATATTCTGTATATTTGGATATTCAACGTCTTTGTTAGAAATTTAGAGATTTTATAGAAATAGCGCTCTTAAGGCTCTCGTCTACTGGCCACTTTGATTTCGTGAACGTCATATAAATCCAATTAGTTTCTACTACTGTCCTCAAATATTTACTGTTATATCTATTTGGATGAAAAAAAAAAGTGCATCCGATAGAGCAAAAAGTAAATTAGGTTTCTGTTTCATGAAATCAAAATGGCCGGTGAATGAGAGCTTTAAGGCTCTCTTTATTTTAAATTTAGAATATAAGGTTCGTGGGTACTGGAACTTTTTGGAAGAAAAAATTATTTCAACAGGAGTATAAAAAAAGGCATATTTTATTGTATTATTCATTGCTATTTGATTTGATTAATTTTTTTCTATTTGTAATATAATCTATATCTCGTCCCCTACATTTAACACATTAAGTTTAAAAAAATGAACAATATGTAATAAGACACACATTGTGATTCATTGAGGACTTCTAAATCTTGGAGACATGATATAATAAACAGATTCACGAACTTTATTATACTGACTTATATTAACTCTTAACGGTTCTGCGGGAATTCCCCCATGCGGGAACATGTATTAATGCTATGGAAATCGGAGGGCTCCCCTATGGAAACATGGCTTTTGTCTCTCATATAGAGATATAAATGAATCACTTTTATTGCGTAAAATAGGTACGTACATAAGCTTACGCAATAAAACATCGCTGGTTGTTGCAAACTGTCGCCAAACGATCTTTTGGAGGTTGGAGATTTGTGCTGTTAGTGCATGCATTCTATAAAACGAAGGATGTATACAGAAAAACTCGAAACATTCTTAAATTATTTCTTATTCATAAATTGGTTGTTTTTGATGTAACAAAACATTTTCATGTTATGGGGAAATAAAGATTTTTGATTCTATTTAAATACACAAAACGTGCAATAAACATCAACATGTCCTGGTAGCCCTTTGATACACTCAGAGGACTGTTTTGAAAAAATTCTTACTATGAAAGATTATGAAAATGAATTCAGTAATAAAATTTTTTTTTATAACTTCAGATTTTCCTGAAACTGTTTTTGTTTCCTTACTAAGCTCACACATTTTTTTTTTGTTTCATTATTATGCATGTATTGTGATTATTTAATCACGGCACCACCGTCTGTTGGTATATATTATCTCCATCTCGAGCATTAGGGGTTACAAATGCAAAATTTTATTCCTTAAAAAACATCTCTAAAGCTAGTGTATTCTCTATCTAAAAAAAAACCTGAATGATTTCTTAATTCTTAAAATAATGGAGGAAATAGTAACGATTTCGTGGCAAAAAGTACACGAAAGTAATACGCTAGTGCTGAACGTTTTTTGATATAGTTGAATCCGTCCTACCGTAGCTCGGTATTCATAAAACGCGAGTCTGCTCTACACGCGGTTTAACAATAATCTCGATATGCCATCCCTTATGATAACACTCCTGGATATTGTGGCTTCATAATTCTTATTTTTGTTTCTATAAAACTCGGATTAAACTTTTGTTCAAATGACATCACGACTTCCTGTGAAAAAACAATAATACCTTTCCCCATCTCTGTTTTATATACATGAAAAACCATTACTCGAAGATGAGTAAAATGTACCAAAACAGTTTCCAATTGCCTCGAAGAAAAACAAAACTATTACTAAGTTATTTTTGAATATCGAATAAGGCTACAGATCAATCATACAAAAGATTAAGAATAAAAAAAAATGCCAGTTTAAAATACTCAATCATTAAAATTTGGTTGATAAAAATATACACACAATTTTATTTAAATATTTAAAGTATTTTTTTTAAAATTTTTTTCATAAATTAGATATTGTAAAATAGGCAAATACACCATCATAAATTTATCCTTTCAAATTAACCAACTTAATTCTGTAATTTAATGCAAATATTTATTATGTAGATAATTCTTATAGATTTTGGAATTTATATACTCTCTCTCTCTCTCATATATATATATATATATATATATATATATATATATATATATAACAGTACTGTAACTCGCAATTTAGTAACCATAGACTCCAATATTCGCAAAGATCTGACTGTAACTGACTGTGTTATATATGAAATTTGTATGATATTCCTCTTATTTCAAGAAATTCGAATTTGATAGAAATGATGTAAATAAAACACCATATGTATCGTTTTAGTTTTTGTATTAGTTATAATTTAAATTGTCGAAAATTGCGTGTATATATATATATATATATAATATTTTTGCATTTTAAAAAACCTTTAATATAAAATGAATATATACGCCATAAGCACTCATATTATGTCATCGGATAATTTTTTCAATTTGAAAATTTTGTGAGTTCAAGCAAAGTTCTTAAACATTAAGTCTCCCTCTACTGACCATTTTGATTTCGTGAATGTAATACTAATCTCATAGAATTTCTACTACCGTCACAAAAGTGCATCTGAAAGAGGGGGGGGGGAAGAGAGGGGTTGCGGAATTACATTTTTGCTCTGATTTTTAAAAATATTTTTACATTTATTTTAATAATTCTTTTGCGAGTTTTGCGACCTTAAAAAATATTCTAAAATATTATTTCAAATTGGAATTTCAATTCTAAAATTCTATTCGCAAATCGGGAAGAAAATGTAATTCCGCAGAAATCTTCATTATTTCTTTTCTCTTTCAAATGCCCTTTTGTGCATGCAAATAAATATAAAATTATAAATTTAAGGATGGTACTGGAAATTTTATTGGATTAACATTACATTCACTAAATCAAAATGTCCGGTAGATGGGAACCTTAAGCGATAACAGTTAATTATTGTTGCATTCAATTTTTTAAAGAAATTAATAAATATTAGTAGTAAAAAATTACATACTTTCACATGATTTTCTTGATTTTTGTTAATACAGCAATTACTTGATAAAAATCACATGAACTTTGATCCTTAAATAGCGTCAATCCACTTCTGTACCTACCTAGAATAGTTGTCTTTAAATACACTGTATATGTTCCCTAACAATTTTCAAAAACGGTTTCAAAATATAGATGTCATGAAAGATTGATAAAGATTAAAAAAGCATGAAATATATTCCTTCAATTATTCTAAACTGATAACAAAAAATGTTGCTGTTTATTAGAGAAACAGTATTTTCACATATGATACTCGAATTTCTTGTATATGTGAATTATAATTTGCTTATTTTATTTAAATTTCTGTGATGAAGCTAACTTGGATGAAAATAAAATAGAAAAAATTGCTTTCTAGTTGATTTTTAGATCAATCCATTAATACAAAATTAAATAAATTGTTTCATGTAAACTTTTGCAAATAACAAAGTTAGCCACCAAAGGTGTTAACTTTTTTTTAAAAAAAATTAATTATTCAGTTAAATATTGGAATTAAAGCAAACATAATAAGGCAATGGAATGGAAATTTGATTTAATCATTCAATCACTTACTCATTCTCTCATTCATTCTTTCGCACATTTATTCCTTCATCTATTTATTTTGACCAGAAAAGATATTCAGAAAACACTTATTTTTAAAAAAGGATCGGATAATCATTTTGTCATTGACTAAAACAATAACTCCTTAAATGGCTATAAAAAAAAAAAAAAAAAAAAATAATTTTTTGGTTTAATTGTAAAATAAATTTGAAATATATATATATATATATATATATATATTTATATATATATTACATATACGAGTATATTCGTTTTTTGCTATTTTACTTTTTCTACTGCATTTTTCAAAGTTAGTATGTAAATATAAGGAAATTACGAGTTATATATGAGCCGCTCAGAAGCCAATGCGGTTAAGTCCAAAACACAAAAGTTGAGAAAATTAATGTTTTTTGATACATTAGTTTTTAAAATTCTTGATTTATTAATTTAATTAGAAAAGTGTATAAAGTCTTTTTTCGAGGTGTAAACTCTGCAAAAAAACAAGATATGTACAGGATGTGTAAATAAAAACGTAAGTATTTATTGAAATAATGAAAGCATCTTAAGAATTTTAGGACTTATACCTTTTGGCAGCTGAAAAAGATAAGAAATTTATGTAAAAATAATAAAATAACATTTATTGTCATAAGTTTTATGTTTATTCATCATAACAAACATCATCTTCTTCCGAGTTATTTAAATGTAAATCTTGATCACCACGTGTTGTCCTTAATGTCCTGTAAAAGTCGTGTTTAATTGGAGGTATATAGTTACTTTAATAAACACATGATGTCTTTTTTTGTTTCTCTTGAAATTGTTCTGCCATTAGGATATAATATAGGTTGAGTTATATTTTTTAAATTTACTGGACTACCTATTTTTGTTTTTTTTTTATATCAATTACATAAAAGGTATCATCCTCGTCAAAATTATATTTGAACTTAATGCTGCTTGGGTTTGACCTTTCCAATTTTATCCATCTCATATTAAGCCAATTGACTGTTAGTCCACTTGTTGATTTTTTTCTGTTGATAACAGCTTCTTCCAATGGTTTTGTGGAAAGAAATTCTTGTGGATTCATTTCGACAACTCTGAAAGGGTTCTTTCTTTTACTATTTTGTATTATATGATACAAGTCACTAGGGTTATAAATATACGGATTTTTTTTTGCATAAGCTTCTATAATTGCAAAATCAGCATCATTGGGCAAATAACTGTGCCCACTTAATAAAAATTTATGCTCAATTGATTCAGCTTTTATATATTCACTCTGAACCAATTTCAGTAAACTTAACACAGTTTTTATATTTCGATTCTGTCCTGCACATGAATCTGAATACATTATAATTTTTTGAAAATCCTTTGCGTACAATTTAATGTGTTTAGTTAAACACGATGACACTTCTTGTGAACCCCGCGATTCTTGGGTTATAGGCCAAACATACATGTAGCCCTCGTTAGTCTTTAAATCATGGCAACCAAGATTGTATACATATAAGTTTCTCTTGTAGTAAGCCACTGATGTGGATAGTTTCGGAAATGGTAATGCTTTTTCTAAATCAAAACTAAACACGTATATTTCGTCTGAAGCTCTTAATCGATCATTAGCCATACTATTCCGGGCAATTTCTGCATTTCGCAAGTGTTCGTCATGTTCAACTTCTGATGCATTTTTTTCTTCATCTATTGTAGATTGTTTTTTTATTACCAAATAATTTTTTGCACAAGTATATTTTGAAGGTTGCTTAAAATGTAAGTTAAATTTTGTCGAAAATATATGGTAATAAAACTCAAACAATTCTAATTAGAAGTAACGGTTACAGTTAATATGAATTTCTTGTTTTTCAGTGTTACCAACAAATATCGAAAGAAGAAGAATAATTTAATTTTTATTTCAAAGTTTATGTAAAAAAATATTGATAAAAGGTGGACTTATTCACAATGGCTTCTGAAATTATTATGCAATATATTCAGAAGCTATTAAAAAAAGGGCTGTCTAACCTAGAAAAAAGTAACCAACGAGTAAATCCTTTAATAACTAAGAAGATTATTATTTATTTCATCAAAATTTCCAAAAATCAGAAAATATCAAAAAATGGACTTAACCGCATTGGCTTCTGAGCGGCTCATATATAAATCAGAAAAGGTAGAAAAATGAACAAAATATCAAGAAATTAGAAAAAATTGAAATTGTTTTTGAAAAATTTAAAAAACATTTTAAATTTATATATATATATATATATATATATATATATATATATATATATATATATATATATATATATATATATATATATATATATATATATATATATATAATTATTATTAAAATGATTATAACACCAAAAACATAAACTGAAAAAGTCTGAAAATTAAAATTCAAAAGATAAAATTAAAAACAAAAACACACAAAAAGCTAAAAAAACAAAAATAAAAGATTTAAAAAAAACTTGTGAGAAAAACTCTCGTTCCCCCTCTCTCTCTATATATATATGCGCAGTTAATTTATTCCAAAAGAATAATTTTCTTTAATTGTGACTTTTTTAAAGGATATAATAGCTAAGTTGGGAGAATCTATTACGAACGTCTCAGATATTTCTGATCTGAAATGAAAATTTCGATTCATAGATTAAAAGAAAAATATAGTGAACAGTCTTTCAAGAACATTTCTATGTAGATAAACTCTATATGTTCAATCGCAATATCTCCATACATGGATCAAACACGACTATTACAGTATATTGTCTGCATCTGATAATATCACAGGGCCAACCATTTCCCGACATAAGATTTCCTATTTGCTAGAAGCTCTGCGAAACTGGTCTGTATACCAAACATTTGACAATACGTATTCTCGCACTTGCGTAACATCATACAAAAGGGAAGTCTAGAAAGTTAACGATTTCAACTATGGTAAAAATTTGGAAGATGTAATACATACTCGTAGACTCGTTAATATGAAGGACTTATAGATGGATCCTGTGTCCTACGAAAAGCTAGCATAAATTTTGCATGGATGATTGAACGATCATAAAAAATATGACAATTATCTTTCACATATTATTTGTTTCATTTGTATTGATTGAATTATCATTCTAAAGATATATAATAAAAAGTAATAAAGTACTGGTTCGGTAAATACCATTGATTTAATTTTTTTGTACCAGCCTAACGCAATAAATTTAATATTTTATCGATCAAGCTGTGTTAAATATAAATTTTATTAAAAATATACTTTATATTAATAGTATTTATATATGTTTCATTATCATTGGGATACTACCTTTCTCTTATAGGGAGAAGAATAAAACACATAATTTACTGTTCATGATTTTCTCGAATTCTGCTATGACTAACAAGTAGCAAGTCAAACCGGTCTAAGTCAGATTTATATTTTGCCGTATTAATTTGAATCAAACGAACTTCAAAAATTGTACTTGAAACACAAAAATTCAATCGATATGCGTGTAATTATTAAGCCTGATGTCAAAAACGCATGATATGTACCCTATTGTACGCGGCGTTACTTTTGTCTAGTCGTGGGTTCGAGCCCTGATGCCACCAAAGAGCTGCCGTGTAGCAGAATTAGTTTTCCTTAAATGTAGTCGAGGACCCAAGTGCTACTTGTGGCCGCAGTAGCCTAGTGGTCATGGTTTCGAATTCGGGACCGGTGGTTTTCGATTAGTCGCGGGTTCGATCCTTGGCCGCCAAAGACCCACCGTGTAGCCAGGCTGATGCACGTTAAATCTGTCGGGGCCAAAAGTTCTCCCGTTGGCGTGGTGTGGATGTTAAGAGAGGGGGTGCCATCTCAGGTGTCGTCCTCGTCACTTGACCGTGGTTCAAAATTACGAGGGCGTCGCCAATAGCCCTCGTGTTGCTTCTAGTGCGAAGTTAATAATAATAATAAAAAAAAAACTGAACTAAACCCAAGTGCTACTTTTAGAGTGTGGAAGTTTGGAGAGTGAGGTACCAGCTCAGGTGTTGTCCTCGTCATTTAACCAAGGCTCAAAATTACGAGGTCCGTCCCCATTAGCTGTTGTGATGCTTCTTAGTGCGACGTTAATAAAACATTCACATCGTGTGCTGTAAATAAAGAAACTACCTGAAATTAAGTAACGCAAGAAAAACAAAACAAATAATAATGAAATATCACTTGCATACATACCCGCTTACATACGTACTTAAAAAATACTGTTTGTGTGGGAAAAAATTGTTTTTCTTGTCAAATTCTTCTGTAATACACACATAATAGAAAGCAAAATAAATATTAAAAAAAAAAACATGTATTGCTCCCGTAGCCGCTCGACTTTTTTTTGTGGTCGTAATTGCGGATGGTCGCAAATCGCATATGTCTTAAGTCGAGGAGAAGGTACATTATCATTTTTTTGTCATGTTTCTCCTATGCTGCTAGTTTTCTGTAATTTTATTTTATTTACGTTACACATATGCTGTAGAGGAGATATTCATGATTTCCATTGTACTGGCAAAAAAATCGATTGAACATAAAATGGGTAAGGACCCTCAATGTTTGTTTGGAATATTGTTTTAATATATATGTTTGGTAATTAAGTAATATGTTTGGAATTTTGTTTTAGAGTTAAAACTATCAATTGAATTTTGATTCTATGATTTCAATGAATTTATTCAATTTCAAAGTGTAGGATCCAAACTAGGGATCTCTAATAATTTTTCTTGCAACTAAATAATAAAACTAATGCTTAATTTTAATCAGAAGATGAGATATTTTAAGAAAAAATTGATCAAGAAGTATTCAAAGTATTGATTTCTTATATTGTATTACTTAATTCCGTGTTTTCTGATTGTGAAATAATGATTTGTTTGCTTGTTATATTTTTAAGTGAAATATGATAAACAGGTAACGTATACAGCAAGGGTCGACTTGTATGATTACCTTTCTGATGAGGGATAAAAATCCTTTTGCGTAAATAAATCTGCCAAACATCTACTGATATTTTCTTTCCAAATTATTAACATCCTCAGTACAAAACAAAAATGAAACTATTTGTAAAGAAATTTGAGTATTTTTATAAAGTATAACATAAAATGTTGCTCTATCAGGGATGTAACCAGAAAATTAATTTAAGGGTATCAAATTAGTATAATTTATTTAATTATAACTTAAATTTTCTCTATAAACTCTAATTAGTTGAACATATTAATTAATTACAAAACATTATGTTAATTTTGTATTAATAATGCATGAATGTCAATTTAATTAAACATTGCATATTTAAAAATTATAGTTTGTAAATAAAATCAATGTTATTAGCTGTCACATAATATAACATATGGTTCACGTAAAAAATGAAATATAAAATATCCCTCGTTGGATGAATTTTGATTCGATCCTTAAAAAAAGAAACATTTGCAATGTTTTAAAGAATTTGGATTCTT
This sequence comes from Nephila pilipes, assembly GCA_019974015.1. Taxonomy (NCBI): domain Eukaryota; kingdom Metazoa; phylum Arthropoda; class Arachnida; order Araneae; family Nephilidae; genus Nephila; species Nephila pilipes. The sequence goes on along the minus strand of BMAW01049878.1, from coordinate 1,044,836 downwards.
CCAATCCTCGACTCATAGAGCAGGAATAATTTCTATAAATAGTACTAATTTTCAGCGTGTAACAAATAATTTCATCTCAGGTAATCAGATTCAGATTTTTCATTTAAAACTTAAGATTTTTATTGAAAAATTTAAAGAATTTTCGGATCCATTGAAAACTTTCCTTGTGTTGTTTCTGGCATTCATTCTTTAATTTTCTTCGTATCAATGGGGCATGAGGTGGAGTTTGAAAAGTTAAAAATAATCTGAAATCCTATTAATTTGACGTTGTGGTTATTTATTTTTGATAAAATTCATTAAAATCTCCGATACTTTTGTCTAAGTTCCTTGCAGCTCTCTGAGTTTTGTGCGTAGTTTCTGAATCTTAATGTCAATTCTGAACATTTTATCTTTTCTCTTTTTATAATCTGCGTAAAGAAGCTCTAAATCACAGCTGTTCGTACAAAATGCTTAAAAATTTTGAATATTTTTTATAGAGGAGGAGAGAGAATTCGTACACCCAGAACACTCCCGCCTTAGCTACGGCAATGTATAATAATAATAGCCAAATTAGCTATGGCATATGATAATTGTTTATTTTAAACTCTGTATGTAGCGACACATTTGACACATGACACCCTTACACTGACACTTACCCTTAAATTTTAAGGGTAGTAACTTTATTAACAAGCAATAATAAGTACAAATTTTTATATTATTAAGTAAGATATATCTGACAACATATTCGTAAACTAAACTCTCTTTAAACAGATATATATCAAGTTTTACGAACATTTTTTCCCCTTATAAATTCACCACACCCCACTCTTATTTCCACCGCGGAAAATGAGAAACTTTATGCCCTCCCCCAAATCAGCATATGCATACTCGGCCACGTGCTGGACTTTTAATTTATTTCCTGGGCATCCCCCATCCGTTCAGGGGCGGACTCCTGGGGCGTATGGAGCATATTTGTTGCTAGTGACCTTTTCGGAATCCTTTGAACCCCCCGGGGTCTATTTCCCTTTCCGGGTGTTTACAGTAGGGGAGGGTTAATGCTCAAAGATCAAGCTATATTGCATCGTACCTAATACTGAGGGTTTGGAGGTCAATATGAGAGGTTATTTAACGTCTTCGCTCGAGGCTAGGTGATACTAAAATATGTGGATTCTATGGAAGCTATAAAGGGGGACTCTTTGCTATGGTTATTGTAGCGAAAGGTTTGAAGAGAAAATATTTGTAGGAAGGATAGGTTTCCTAAATACTGATATTTTCGACATATGTAGACACAAAGTGCAGTTCTGCAGCGATCAAGTAATAACAGCCGATGACGAATATGGAATCTGATATCCAGGCATCCTTTTCCATATGGAAAAAATAGCCCCGGAGCATCATTCAAGTAGTAATAGTAATAATAATAATAAAAAGTCACAAAAATACAGTATTAAAATTAATATGAAATGAATTATAAATTTTTATTTAATTTAATATTGAATTAAACGAACCCGGAAAGAAAAATATGTATAGAGAGAAAAATATATTTTATTCACTCTAAAATTCTTTTTCACATACGTCACATTTGGAAAGGGATGTTCATATTATTCTGTTCTGTACCTACACGCACCAAAACTTTTCTGGACGCATTCGGTCATAGTTGTATCTGTTGTTGCGGAATTTGCCAAAATGGACAGAGAAACAAACACTCGAAAGCTTCGCCTTTTAAAATTTATTTTAAGTTTCCTGCTGTGACAGTTAAAATAAATAATTATATACGGTGAAAAACGTTTAACACGAAAACGCTAAAATGAAAAATCAGTTTAAGCAAAATTAATTCGGTTTTGACCAAGTACTAAGTAAATTCATGCCCCCCTTCTTTTAACAGGCTATACTTCCTGTTTAAGATTGAGCGGTATAATACTGTTTTGTAAGAGGGCGATTCGTGTGAAGGTTGTTACTGTGTATACCTTATGTTGTGTATACTATGTGTACCTTATGAAAATTTTTGTAATTCTTAAGAATCTGTTCGATTTATTTTATGGTTTGTTCTTTTTTTATTTTCTTTAAGTGCTGGTTTCCCTCTTCGTCTGTTTGTATATATTACTTGATTTCTTCGACTGCATTTTTTTAAGAAAATTGCATCTTGTTTATTTTTGAATTTATGGAGTTTTCACTTTTGTTTATAACATTTTTCTGTTAGAATTGTTAAGCATCTGTAAAACATTGTTTAACCAGACAATCTATGAAAATCCAAACTCAGAATTCATAAATGTTATGCTTCATTTTCTTTTCTTTGTTCTTCATATCTTTTCTTTGTTCTTCTATTCAAGCTGTTATATTTTTGTTATTTTTATTTATTTTGTATTTTCTGAAGTATTTGATCAGATCTTAGTTGTTTCGCAGTATAATTTTTTCTTTTGCTCAAGGTTTGTGGCAATTAAAAAAAAAATGCCATTTTTCTTATACTTTTTTTATAACCTAAAAAATTAGTAGTAAGTTTTCTTCGTAATTTTAAAATTTTGCTTACGTTTTAATTCTTGCTTCTAAATTAGATTTAATTAATTATTTCAATTATTACTTTATGCGCACGCTCACTCGCGCGCACACACACAAACACACACACACATAAATATACACACATGTCTGTGTAATGTTTTAATGCATGTTGCTATAAGTGTATATTTCTGCAGGAAATTGAATTAATAAAATTTGTCGACAATGAACATATTGGTAAGTTATTTTTTTCTCATCACACATCATTTAACAGGAAAAAAATCTTTTAGTCCCTTCAGTTTCGAGCTCAGTGTTTCTCACCGTACTTTGTTTCTGTAATCAAAAATACAAAACGAACTGTAAGATATCTTACAATTTAATTATTTTATGAGTATATATTATGTTTCATGCATTAACAAAAAGCCGCATGCATAGCATCCCCGAAAGTTTTACTGGAAGTTGTTTATCTTAAGTAAGGCAATAATAATCCGGTTTGGGTCGTAGAAAAATGAATTTAATTGAATGCATTTTAATGCAGATATATTGTAGTATCGCGTTCAATGATTCTTTTATTGAAGAGTAAAAAAATTATTAAAAATTGCCGATTATTGTCGAGTAGAGATATATAGATTGGAATTCGCTTGCCTCATGCACTTCTTACTCTACTTATATTATCATGTTATAATTTTTATATGATGACATTCTTGTCCCTTCAGTGCAGTCAATTTTATTTTAAGCCTATTTAATATCAATGAGATAATCCATTTGTCATAACAAAGAAAATTTCTGAATAATTCAGGGTTAATTGCTCCAGAGAGAGCGTGAATAATTGGCAATTACTCGTGAATAATTGATAACTTAATATCCTCAAAAAGGGACTGTTCAAATTTTTTTTAAAAAAATTAATTACGTTCTGCGACCATTTTTTACTTTTCAGTTCTAAAATATTTCCGAAATATCATGAACTCATCGCAAAGAAAATATCTATCGTACACAGTAAAATAATAGAAACAACAGAAATATAGTACTGAAATAAAAACAACAACAATAACAAAATTAGTAGCAATAGAAGCAACAGAAAATATATCAATATTAATAAAATAATAATAATAATTTAATTGCTATTTAGAATCTAATATATGTGCATTAGAATAACATTTACTTGTTCTTTAAGAAATCTTCCAACAAAAAAAAAAAAAAAATGTTACATTTCATTACCAATTAAGAAATAAATGTTACGAATTATATTTCGAAATGTAATTATCTCTGTTCATCGGTCTTAGAATTATAAGTTTAGTTTATCCAAATATTCAGAATTTATAGGATTAAATAATTTTATACAATTGTATTGTATAAATACTCTGCACTTATAGAAATATAGTTGTAGGCGTATTTGAACTAAATCTTTACTACCCAACTATAGCACTTTTTAACGAAGTATTTCATTCATATAGTGAAAATTATATGTAATCAAGGCTTTCTAATACTCTATGATTAAAGCAAACTATGCAGCCATAGTGATAAATAGTTACTATACTTAGTAGCACACTGAGTGTCTAATTATACATTCTAAATCTATGCAGTTAAAGTACAGTACTTTGTCCTAATGATATACTGGTAAATTATTGTAGGTAGTTCTAATAATGTATAGTTAAAGTACTTCGCAGTAAAGCATTTAAGTTGTTATATTGTAAATGTATTATTATAAATATACCGAAGTTTCAATTCTTGAATAAATTATATAATATATATATATATATATAAATTTGATTTAATTTCCTAATTTTACTTAAAAACTTCCCAATTTTACTTTTACTTAATTTTATTTTACTTTTTTCCACACTTAAATAATCACAGTTCATCTTTATATCTTGATACAATGACATTTTATCTTTTAATTTATTCCATCAAGCGATTTCTTAATCTGCATAGTCTGCATTTTCCCACGTTCGAGCCCGTAGGCATATTCCCTGCTAGTCTGCGTACAAAATACCTGAGGATCCCTACATCTAATACTACGTGATCTGAATAATTTTTGCATTAACTTCCCAAATAGGGAAAGTTTCTTTTTCATCTGACTTAATCTCTGAAGCACGTGGACATATAGTGCATTGCATCCACTATTATCCTGAGGTGCTGTCTCTCTTTCGTATAATATTAATAAATTCCTAATTCCAAATATTTAGTTTCTTTATTGCTCTACGACTGAAGTAAAATATTTAAAATACAATATTTACAAATTACTTAATAAACAGTATTGTTAATTCATTATATATATATATATATGTGTGTGTGTGTGTATGTGTATTATGACAGGGAGAGAGAGAGACGATAATTATATATATGATTAGCTAAACCTAAATAATTAAAATTTTATTCTGGCGGTCTGAATAAAATTATGGTAAAGTTATATGAGATTTATTTCCTTCCTTTCAAGCGTAATATAAGTTTCCTCCATTATATAAGGATTTTTTAAGGTTGAGGAAAAATCGCTGTTTGAAAAAATTCTCATTCAACATTATACGCTGTCCTTTTCAACTATCAAACGTTTTGAAAAAACCGTCACGAAAATAATTTGGAGAGGAATTAAATAACTTTGAGGGGCACAGTAACATACTCTGTAAATGAACGAAATATCGGAAAATAATTCATTATTTTAACTGTAGGACTTTGCAAAATATGTGTACATATTTTCATAGCTCTAGATGCATCATTTAGCGAGTTATTTAAAAATTGTTTTACAGTGTACTTATTCATTCCATTCACCTTCAAAACTTTAAACTGCTTTTTTACAGATTTTAATTTTTCATGACGGTCATGTATTTAAAATGCAATGTTTATTTGTAATCAGTTTAAATTGTGATGTTTTTTCTGGTTATTGTAGTTCCTGAGAGAATTTTTTTTAAAAAAATTATTAATAATTCCAGCATTCCCATTCCCATTCACAGAATTGTGAGCGGAATTGAGAAAAAAAAATGTTTAAAAATATTGAAATTTATAGGAGCAGTAGAAATTATAGAAATATTGTAGCATAAAATATAGAAATATTGTGAAAAGAAAAATTAAAATTTTAACTAATTATTTATTTTAAAAGTAAAGTATTTTTTTTTTATCTGAAATGCATATTTCATATGTATTCAAATAGGGTGACTATAAAAAATTTCTTTTAAATATCTAATTTAAAAAATGCTCACAGCGCACCCTTTTCCTTTAAAGTTGAATCGTACAAAGTTTCTTGAAAACGAGATCTTTTTCCTTTAAAAAGAAAATTGAGAGCATTTTTAATATGTGAGGACATTAACGCTCTATTTTTAAGCTTAGTAGTAATCATTTACCATGTTTCACAATTCACGACATAAGTACTCCAGAAATTAAACATCTGGGTGAAAATATCTTACTTTTTCCTTCGTTCACTGTCCTAACAATATTTGGACTTATTGTCAATGTAAGAGAGCGTAGAAAATATGAATTTTTAAGGCAATGTTTTGGAACCAAAATTTTGAAGTTTTATCCCTAATTTCTATGAGGATGGTTCAAAAAGTACCTGTGTTAGGAATGAGAAAGGGGCTATTGGAAATGGAAAAATGGTAACTCCCTGTAGTTATATGATCCTGATTGATCGCTTTGTCTTTTTTTTCTTCTGAGAAGTCCATGAGTATGACGCCTTTCGCACCCCATTACATCGTCACCATAACTGTTTCGGGCGATGAGGCAGTCTTCGTCTTCAATGGAACAGCTTCATCAGAACCAACTAACTGTTTTGATGGTTGCTTGATTTCCGATGCATAATGATGAATCTAGATCTCATGAGTGGGGATAGCTCGACCAGGCATCAATCAAATTTTGATTTAGTAGCAAATGGTTGCCAAATCAAAATTAATCTATGAAGCAGTGTCAAAATTGTTTTAACAGATGATAAAACACAATCTAAACGCCAGTTGGCCTTAACAACACACTTTGTCTTAAGAAACAAGTAATTTTTGAATAACTTTCTTACAACGTCTGCTTAGTTAGAGTTCTTTTTAAAAAAATATTATTATTTATTATTACCTAAAAATTTCCAAATAACGTTTTTAAAATTAATCCATATTTTCCTTTCCATTTGAATGTAATTTTATCGCAAAATTGGCTTTATCCAATAGTCTTATATCGGGTCATCAAATACACCCTCTATAATTTTTGCTACTGATAAGCGGGATAAATTTTGGAAGTATTCGCCATTTCTGTCCAAAGCCTTCACGAATCACGTTTCGGAGCCTAATGTTAATTAAGAATGTTATAATTTTGGCCTCGATAAAGAATATTTTTTGGTTCCATATTTTTATTTTACCAGAATCGACTTGTAACTCTCATAGCATTGGAGAGAAAGACTCAGAAAAAGGAGGACCTGTATCTCGTATTCAAATGGAGGCTACGGTAGTTTAGTGTTAGGAGTGTCGAGTCTTATGGACTGTGATATTTAAATCGTATCGTAGGTTCGTTTCCTTTTTTCCTCAATGACCCGTCTGGGATAGTAACGCGACTTCCGTATGTTAACCTCAAAATAATTACATGGTGTGGTGTTGAAGTTGAAAGAGAGAAATATCAGATCAGGTGTCACTCTTCTCACCACCTTTTAATTTACAAAATGACTCTTTCCACCGTCAATAATCATCGTACGGTTCTGTTCAATACGATTTCGAAAACCTAACAAATCCTTTTAAACTGTTTGTGTTTGAATTGGGACATTAAGACTTTTATAATCTAGTGAAAGTTTATTATAAATAAAGATATGAAAAATTACGCAAAGGAAAGTGTTATAACAGGGTAAAAGAATTATCCTATAAAAATGAGACATCATAAAATCTGCATGCGAAACATAATAAACATTGCAAATTCTTCCCACTTTACGCCAATCCATTTTGCTTCAAACGCTTTTCGTTGCTTTGGCTTGGCTTTCTCTCTCCATATATAAATATATCGCCAGAACAAACAAGAAAAGAGCGCCAAATGGGCGTCCATTAAAAAACCCACTCTATTAACACCTTGAGGAAATATGGCACTCTGTGAAAATCTAAAAAGTTAAATGAGTCGCGAGAATCGAAAGAAAATCGACCTGCGGCTTGACGCCTCACTTGAGCCTGGAAATTTTAATGAGCCCGAGGGAAAGGGGTAGGGGGCACTAAATCATCTCTCTGGGCCACCTTTCACGTCATCTTTTTACCGGGGCCCCGGACATCGCACGAGAAATTCGGCATGTCACCTCATTAGCATACAGACGGTTCACTGAGCTGGGGGACTGTCCACAAACTTACGTATCGACGGAATTTATTAAAGATGTGAGCTATAATAATGACGTGTCTTTCTTATTTATGAAGACTTTTGTGTCATTAGTTATTTGAATTAAAACAGTTTCAGAAGATAAGGCATTGTGTCACAGGTAGTAAATGCTTTTGAAATAATAATTTATTACGCTTTATTATTACAAAGTAATGTTATTAATAGTAAAGCCTCTTAAATTGCTTTTCATTCATTTGCCTCTTAACACTAATAGTTTCATAGATGAAATTTGCATAAAAATGGTCTTGAATTAAACTTCGTAATTCATATGGATTTCATTTATATCATATGCTTATTAAATGTCATTCATAAAAGTTATTCAGATACGAAATACTTCAAATAGATTTTGTGGTATATATGAGAGACCGGTTAGTGTTTTAGGTCCCTAGTTTAATAGTCAGTGATGTATTGTCTCGCCATTCTTAGGGAGTTCTTGAGACTCGCGTTATTTTATATCGCCTTTCAGTACAACAAACAAACAGTACAATCTAGAAAACAGGATATTCTAAAATGCAGGATAATGGAGAGTTGCAGGAAGGACCCGAAAAAAGGCGAATTTTTTTTTTATCTGAACTATTGGTTAGCGGGATTCTAGTAGATCATATTAGTAGGGTGGAGGGAAAATATTTTTCACCAACGAAATATGGTGGCAGAGGTAGGCGATGGATCTTAGTCTTGAACTTATGGCTTGCATTGTATCCGTCGAGTCTTGATTTCAAGTATTGATGCCTCTTAAGACCTGTCGCGTCGCAAAGCTGATGCGCATTAAATCTGTTGAGGGTTAACGTCCTCACGTTAGGATGTTGTGGAAACTAGGAAAACTCAAAATCCCAAGTTAGTATTAAAAATGTCGTTATTGTCGTGTCTATGAATGAGGCATAGTATACTTTAGATCAGGCTTGTACAACTCAAAAGAATTTGCGGGTCACATTATATATATATATATATATATATATATATGTGGGTGGGTGTGCGTGCATGCTTGAAGAATTCAATTCTTCACATTTTTAATTTGGATTCCTTTAATACCAATACAAATTCTCATATTAATAACTACTACTACGTTCACCTCTCGAGTCACTGAAAGCAAAAAATTCTCCCAAGCCCCATTAGATAATTAAAGAACATTCTATAGTAAATTAAGGGAAATTATATTTTATTGAATTGAATGTATTTGTATGAAAAATAATTTTAAAAAATTGTCCTGCAGTTACAACAAAATGCTGGAGCTAAATTATTATCGATCAAAAGACACCGACTTGTCAGTCTATCCGGAACCATATGCTTCTAGGTCTAATGTATTAGGCTTGTTGCAGACAGACTGGCTGTTATTTCGCATGATCTGCTCATTGTATTTCCTCCCCACATATAGTAATGTCCACCTGTGCTCTTCAGTTGATTTTTCGATTAGGTTTACATTATGTATCGCCACTCACGCAAGACGGCCCATGCGCTTTTTAAAATTAGCTCAATTTTGTAATATTTTCTCAAATATTGAAGAAAATGTGGGACGATAGCCGAATCACTGTACTGAGATATTCCCATTATAATGAGTTAAGATAAGATTGACTCATGGTGAAATGTTCCTTGGTACTTTTATGTATAGTAAAATTTTAGATTTTTATTCAGATAACCCAGCCTCGTGGACCTCAATTCAAAACTGGGAAGGCCACATGCGCCTCGCCGGTTGACCAGGCTAGCTTTAGATAGGCTCAAATGCCTGAGAGAAGGGTTCCAAATCAGATGTCATTCTCATCAATCCAATCTAGATCTGAATCCTAAAAGATCATTTCGTGGAATGATAGGAGCTGCAGCACTTTAAAGGAATTTGACCTAGAAGTCCTAATGTAGCATTATATGGAAGTTAAGGAGTGAAAAGCTCAATTCTTATTCTCGTCCCTTGAAGGGAACTCAGAATTACAAGGTATGTTATCAATAGCCTTTAGCAGCCTTAGAGCGCTACAAGAGACATTGGAAAGGGAGAATGAAAATCAAGGGAAAATGTATCATTAGAAACACTTACAGCTCACTACTTGATGCTTGATGTGTCTTTGCTCCTTAGGCTAAAGATATATTCTTGTAGGGATGAATAAATGTATGGGGGGGGGTAATGTTCCATGTTTAAAAAGGTTTTGTAAAATAATTAGACAATTATAAGAATGCTGTAGTGTCAATGGAGTATCCGGGAAATTTTTATGATTGATAAAGATTCTTGAGGTGTCAGTGTGAATGTTCGTGCCCTTGTAGTGATTTGTTCTAAGTCTTGCTATTGTGGATTTTTACATCATTTTTAATTGCCAATAATAAGAAAATGCAAAATTATTAACTATAAAATACTATTTTAATTTCAGTTGCAAAATGCAATTTAATTGTCATTGTATGTTTTTATTTGAGTCTTCTTAAAAATCGTTTTGATTTAAAATTATAATCGCAAAATCACAGATTAAACCCAGATTTTTGCTTTGAGTCATTTAAATGTGCATAATAATGATAAACTGAATTTTCAAGCGAATTGTAGAAATATTAGATTTCTTAAAAATTTTATATATCTGTAGTTTATAAAGTAGTTATCTTTGTTTCCCTTTGATTTTTTTAAATAGCTAAATACTATTATCCTAAGCTTATTTTTTAAAAAAATTTAAAAATATTTTTGTGTGTGTTATCTTTTTAATAAATGATTTTAATGTCGTGCGAGAAATTGGAAAAGCATTAAAGATTTCCGATATCATTCATGTTCCTTTTCTAATTTTTCAAAAAGTCTTAAACAAAAATTTTCCTTTTTAGAGGAAAAATTGTAAGTTAAATCTGTTGCAGCAGCATTTAAAAATAAGTTATGTTTGATATTTTATATATATATATATATATACATGTTTTCTCAAAACTCTAAGCCTAGAGAGCGAGAAAAAAAATCATTGAAACAAAAAAAAAATTATTTGCATTAATCCATTTAAAGTATTTTCTTTTTACGAGAATTATTAAAATTTTAAAAAGTTTTTACTAAATACTTTGTTGAATAACTAAGTGATTCATACAATATTTACAATATAAAATTAACTGAAAAGGATATGAAATAAAAATTGGACTGCGCATAAGAAAGAAAAACAGAGGTTTTAAATTCTTTTCAAAGAGTTTGTTTATGGCTTAATATAATTCACTGTTTTTTCTTTTTCAATTAGTAGAACACTTTTTAAAAGTATTGTATCATATATAATGTAAAACATTTTAAAAAAATTTCTGTCATGTAATTGTAAAAAATCTAAGTCTTGAAAAAATGAGAATTTATTGTTACGATAAAGAAGCGTTTTAGGTTCATATTTTTTTGCTAATAAAGCTAAGTTACTCATAAATCTAATAACGCGCAGTCTTTTATTTTGATATTTGATTTGACATTAACATTTGAAGAAAACATCTATGTCAAATAAATTACTCTTTCCTTTTTTCGTACTGGTTGTTTTTTACAGCTTACTTTACATGCGTTGAAACTTGATTTTATTTTGAAATTGTTATCACTGAAAGAGAGGAAGGAAAATACATTTTTAAAAAATCCTGATAAAAGATAATCTTCAATCTTCTGGTGGCAATTCGATACAAATTAAAAAAATTGTCTTATATAAACTTTATTATAAACTCTATTCAACGGTTTGTGAAACAGCACCTTATCTGAAATTATATTATATTTATATTGTAGGAAATCTGTGCGAACATTTTATAAGATCATAATAATAAATAACTCTTCGTATAATCATTTTCATCTTCATTCCAATACTCATCAATATTAAAGAGGCATCGCCAGTCCTCGTTCGTGGACATCTTAACTCAAACATTTCATAAAATTCGAGCCCAAACATTGAAATATTCCGATAACTCATACTCTACTTATTTAGCTTACATCTACAAGGGCCTAAAATCAATATTTATACCTTCCCCTCCGGCCAAAACGAGGGTCATAGTAAGATGTTTGATTTCTCCCCACCCATTTCATGCAAGCAGGGGATTTCAGGGGGAATGCGAAGGGAGGGGAGGGGTAGAGTTTTACTCTATGATCTACCCTTATTGATTTTGAACTGTGTCATTTAAGCGTTTTTAAATGGGCATAAATTGGGCAGTTTCAAGTGGGATAGAGGGAACGACAGCCGGTTCAGCATTAGGTGTATTAGATGCTTCATAGCCTTACAAAAATCAAATCGCAAACAGTCGTTGTTTTTAGTATTTTGTTTGGTATTATTTCACAAAATCAATTGGAGTGCGGTGAAATTTGCCATACTCAAGCCGACAGAGATCCTCCAAAGACAATAGAATGATATTTTGTCGGGTAATTGTGATTATTATCAAGTATTTTACTGAAGAGATAGACATCAGGTTATAATGTGTTCTTCATTCGATTGAATATACCATCTCATCATAATTATATAAGGAAAAAAATAATTATTATGTATTGCTGCTTAAAAATACTATTAAAATTTAAAAATTAATGAATGAGGAGAAAAAGATTAGAGCTTCTTGAGGGAGCTCGTCAGAGAATAGGGAGAGATAAAAAAAATTTCGCTTTGAATCTAAGTTTTTTTTAATTGTTCAGACAAGAAAGAAACACGACTGCAGGAAAACTGTTCTCCCATTGAGTCTAATTAAAATAGGTGAAATATTGAAGCAAGTGAAGTGACTATTTTACAGACATCGAGTTTTCTGGTGTATTAAAAAAAATGTTTTTTTTTTTTTAAAAAAAACTTTTAAAATGAATAAATATTTATCCTGAATATTAACTAGTTAGAGCTTTATTTGGACATTTATTCTAATATGTATATTTTCCATATTATTTACGTGTAGTGTCAACGTCAACTTTATATAAAAGGAAGCTAAAGCTATTTTTCTTTATAAGTTTCAGTAATCAAAACTCATCATTGAAATTTGTTAATTATGTAATTTAATTGGAGTCATGAAATGCACTTACATAATTATTATTAATTTTTTTTTTTAACATACGTTAAAATTGTTTTTTTTTTTTTTTTTTTTTTTGAGAAAATGGCGTCAACAAAAATGCATGGGCATAAAATAAAGGATACAGGGTTCAAAAGAATGATATTAATATAAACTGTGATTATAATAATTACATTTAGTTTGCTTGAGGTATATTTACATTGCTAAAATGGACTGAATTTAATATTTTATCATCTGTTTTTGTTTTAATATCCGAACAAAATATTATTGTCCACTTTAATACTTTATTGTTTACCTTTATTTTAATAACCGATTTATATGGCAGAATCGTGTGTTTTTATTGTTAACATTGGCAACATTTTTGTATTTTAGTGTGTTTTTCTTATGAAAATAAAGATGCATTTGGAATTTGAAGAAGGTATTTTCTTTTCTTGTTAGTTATTACTTCTGGGGAACCAGGGGCTCGGAAGTACTCTTATTTAAGATTCATTTGGAATAATTCTATTTTTTCGAGAACTTAACGAGGAAATAAAAAACGTTATCTCATGTTAAAAAGAAATTAGCAGAGCCAATATAAAAATTTCCCCATATTATTATTTATATTTAAATTAATGTATATATATATATATATATATATATATATATATATATATATATATGTGTGTGTGTGTGTGTGTGTGTGTGTGTATGTGCAATTTTTTGCTTAAAGGAATCTGGAGTATTTTGTATTACTTTTGACATTTAAATGACATTTTTCAAACTGTTTTTGTCGGCTTGTGTCTGATGTATCCTATTTTGGTAAGTGTAGATTTGGATAGCCCTTTTCATCCTTTTGTGAATTAAGACACAACAATACATGGATTCTTACATCCTTGTTAAAGATTCTAAAGTGCCAAAATTTCATATAATTTATTCAACTAAGAAAGTAAAGAAAAGCAATATTTTCAGTTTTAATCCTAAATATCCCGTCTGGTTTCATATTTTAGGATGATTCATTTTACAAAGAAGAACAGATTTTCAATGTGATAGACACAATGCGCCTATCGAAGCACATGCCCCCATCATCAGTTCAAATTGAAAGGTACTTCTTGTATCACAGCAAACTGTTCGTGAGCTGTTAATTTCTCGAGTTGTTTTTTAAAGTCCGGTCTTTGTAGAAGAATTACACTTTTTCTGCAATCTCTCTTCGGCTAGAAAATACAGAAAGCGTAAAGTCACTGTACACAATGCGTTTTTCCACCTTTCTGGAAACAACGAAGCTATATACTATCCAGCGAAGAATGATTCAGATGAGTTTCAAACTAAAGAAATTTCAGTAGTTGTTGCTTCTTCTGATTCTGTTTGCTTTCAACGCACAAGCTTTGTAAACAAAACTTTTAAACTGTTACAAATTCTGATTTCCCAGTATGTTATAGAAGACTCTAAACTAATTATGTTTCAAAAAAATCAGTATTATTTATAGATTACCAAGAAATTTTTCTAATTCTTCAGTAAACTCGATTGAGTAAGGTAAGTGAAAATAAGATATTCATAAAAGAAATTGTTTTACAACGTATTTTGGAAAGTAAAAATATTTTATTTCCTTAAAGAAAGAAATAATGTTGTTTTCGATGATTTTTGAATATTTCGAAACAAATAATTGTGATTTACTTACATACCAGGAAATCAAGTGCTTAATTTAAAAGTTTTGCTTACGGGTGTTCCGAGCACAATCAGGATTTATATTTCAAAATCTTGTCAATAAATTATCACGATAGCAGTTATCTAATTAATAATTGTCTACTATTTATTCAAACTGATAATATTCTAACAGCCTTTTTAATTGATAATAAAATCCTAAAATTCACGCAATAATTTTGACGATACCTATAAACCATATCATTCAAATTCCTATAATTTAACTTTTTTTTGTTTCGTAAAAGTCTATTAAAATGAATTATTCAAATCTTTATATTATTTAATGCAATAAGTTCTTAATTATTTTTTGAAATATGTGTGAAATGGGAATGCAATTCCTCACTGAATGTATTAATCAATAAATTTATAAGACAATAAACATTTTCAATTATTTTAAGACAATCACAAACCAACTTAAATAAAAATAATTCCAGTTTTGTTTTCAAAATCTGTTCTTGAATTTCAAATAATACGACTTAAATTTTTTTTATATCCTGATTGCCCTCGACCACCGAAATGAAACCGCTTCCAATAACTCCACTTCTCGCCAACAGTCTCACACTGCAGTCCGTATTCACAGCTGATTTATGTACACGATGCTTCTGATAACCCCGGAGGCGCACATCTAGTTCGTAGCCCCCAGACACTCGCATTCATTGGAACTGAAGTAGGACGTCTGCATGGAGTAGAGTTTGTCGATAGGATTGACGGACGACGGGAATATGTGTCCACTGTCGCCGATAGTGGTCGCCTGACCTTGGCTGATGAGGACGTCCTCAAGTCCGCCGAGGCTGTTTTCGCTGTCCATGCTGATGTCACTCTTCATGTACTGGGCGTCAGGATGGGAAGACGAATAGTACTGACCTGCAACAGAAAAGCCATTGGTTAGAAATTCAGCGAGGAAAATTTCTAAAACTTTCTTCAACTTCTCATAAAGAATAGTATCCGAATTCAGAATTAATTTGTAGCCATGATAATCTAGTGGTCAAGGTCGCGGATTCGTAGCCAGAGTTGTCTTCGTTGAGTCATGAGCTGGAGCCTAATGCCACCAAAAAGACTCGCCTTGTAGCAGAACTGATGCACGTTTAATCTAGTCATGGTTCCAAGTTCTCCATTTAGCGTGTTGTGGAAGTTTAGAAAGGGTGGTACCAGCTCAAGTGTCGTCATCGTCACGTGACCGATGTTCGAAATTACGAGATCCGTC
>BMAW01049878.1:947620-1016952 GCA_019974015.1 Nephila pilipes | reverse complement strand
TTTTTTTTTTTTTTTTTTTTTTTTTTTTTTTTTTTTTTTTTTTTGTTATTTTACCAGTACACACAAATCCATACTAAAAATTTTAATTTTTAGAGTACATTTTACAAGGTATATTAACTTGGTAAATATTTATGCTAAGTAGAGGAAGCGATACGTATGACATCATCATTATTTAAAGAAAAGTTACATCATCGTTGTTCGAAGTGTTTTTGGCAAGTTTGATTTTTTAAATATTTTTTTTTGTAATGATTTCGCTTATCTTTATAAACTATATTGATTCGATGAATAGAAAAAGCCGGACAGAAAAGATTAGTCGGAAATTTTATGATTTAAATGTGGGTTATAAAAAATTATATTAAGTCCAACATTTATAATGCTTAAATTATATAGAGATATACAGTTTGATACTTTAAGTTAGCTGAAATACTATAATCTCTTATGATCATTACCTTGGCTCTCTGATTTTGGAACCAAACTTGAACAATTCTGACACTCAGTCCTGTTTCTTTTGCTAAAGACTCGCGAACCTGTAAAAGAGAATGACAAGTACATTTAGTTATTTTTTTCCCCTTCATTATACTTTGCAAATCTATGAAAAGACAGAAATTTTAATGCTTGACTTAGAATATAGCGAACAATCTCTCTTCTGTAACAATCTCGGCTTGTAATAAATGACTGTAAACTTAATTGCTTAAAATTTACAGTAGTAGCCTTAATCATTTAAAATAAACCATAGTAATAAATTAACCAAAACTGACTACATAAAACTATTAATTAAAAAAAATGAAATTATCAATTTGCATTCTATATTTCTAAGTACATAAAAAGTTAATACATAATATGAATTCAGTATTTATAATGAGACAATTTGATAACTATATAAATTAGAAAAGGAAAGTTAATTTATTAGAGAATCTTTTAGTTCAGAGATACATTTGTCAAGAATCTAAGAGAATTAAATTTTTCTAAAAAAGACAACTATTAAGAAAGAAACATAGGATAAAATTTATAATAGCATTTGGAATATAGCGCATTTTTTTATAAAAATTATTTGAATTTAAAACAATTTCACAAAAAAAAAACCGTACACACGTTCGCGCGCACGCACACACGCACACACACACACGCGCGCGCGCATATATATATATATATATATGTATATTCACATAAAATATATTTTGGTGGGAAAAGTATCGGCTTTAAAGCTAATAGTACTGTTTTTTTCACAAATATTATTCAGATTTTCAAACATTTACTAACTAAAATATTTATCAATATGCTAAAAATATACAATATTATAATCTCATAATAGTTCGCCTGTATTTTTTAATTCAAACTAAATAATCGCATAAATTAATATTTGTATGATTTAAGCTTTATCTGTGTCTAAAGATAAATTTATAATAATAATATAATTTTAGTAATATAATAATTTATAATAATAATATAATTTTAGTAATATAATAATTTATAATAATAATATAATTTTAGTAAATTTATAATATATATAATTTTAATGAATAATGTAACATTATCTAAATGCTCTAGTATATAACAACATTTCTAAAAAATCTAATATTATCTGAAGGACCATGATTACAGTATTGTTCTCTCCTAAGGACTTGACCAAGAACCTTAGAATGTAGTTTACTGTAACGCTATTGAATGATACCTTAGAACGTAGTAGTCATTGTTATTTTTATAAGGAACGATGGGCAGTTGTTGCCCAAATATCAAAGGGACTACACCCTGTTCCTCTTGAGTAAACAATATATATATATATATATATATATATATATATATATAAACATTTTTATGTTAACCTAGATAAATTATAATTAAAAGTCAATGAACCTTTTTATTTTACACAGCCGAATAACTTCAATTAAAATAACTGCTTATATGGATATTTATATGTAGGTGTAAAGGATGGACACATTATGTATAATATTTGACAATTGTTCTTCTAACTGAATAAATTAGGTATGATTTCCAAGTTGGATACCTTGATTCAAAGAATTTATAATGTAATTATCAAGCGTATTATTTATTAAATTAAATATACAATACAATTCACAATTCTTTTCTTGTTTGTTGAATGTGCTAGTTTATATGAAAATTGACTTACTTTTTTTGCTGAATCTATTACTGGATATTTAATATGAAGCAGTCAAAAAAGAGAACTTACCTTCCTACAAGGTTTTTGGGAAATTTCAAACGAGGCTTTAAATGCTCTTCTTTGGGCTGTTGTGAGTATTGTCCGAGGTCTTTTGGGACCCCTTCGACCATCTTGCCTGGGCTGTCCGTTGTGACCCGTCGTCGTCAACTGTCCGTTCTCGCCTGTTCAAAAGCAAGCGTCCTTTATTACACATCGAATAGTGCAAACAGGAATATAATGATCACAAAGGTATTTCTTTTATGATCATTGACTTGCATACATATATTGAATAAGTACATTAAAATTCGTATAACATGCACTCTCTTCATTTGAACGCGACACAAAATTAAAAGGTTTCAAAATTATAGACCTTGTGTTGCTTCTAAGTGTAATGCTTATAAAGAATCATTCAAAACCTACTATACGTACATCCCATCTTTAATTTTTAATATTTTCTATATGTTTACAGATACTTCATGATTACTTACTACTTTGGTACCTTTGATGTCAAGAATAGTTTATATATATATATATATATATATATATATATATATTATGTAATGAACATTCATCCTTTTAATGAGGATATCAATTCATCTATGGCTAAGATTAAAAAAATGATCTCAAATCATAAGATTCTAATTTCGTTATTATTATATAAAGTGTAGTATATGTTAATATAATATTCATTTTTTGGATTGATTTGAGCCATTTCCTCCTTGTATACAGTAAATTCTGTATTCGTTTCGCATACTTTATGCTAAATTGATTTTGAGGTTGCACTTTAAAATGTGAAATTAGGTATTTATGAAATGATTTTTTTTAAAAAAATTAAAGAACGTAGTATTATAAAGACACATATTTATTTTGCATCAATTTATCTTCTTATTTAGTGGGGATGGGCTTAGTAACCTATTGAACACGAGCTTCGTCGACGGCGTAATTCGTATCCAGACGAGGGTTGGATTCTGATTCCATCGCGGACTCGACGAATGGAGCTGTGTCTTAAAATCCCTTCATCTGTTATGGTATGAAAGTTAAGAGAGTGAAATACTCTCTCAGGTGTCATCTTTATATTCTGACAGTGGTTCAAAATCATAACATTCGCTACTAATAGCTTTCGCGTAACTATAGAGTGATTTTTAATTCAATACAAATGAAGTCTAGATTCATATCGAAACACTTTGCTATGGATAAGATGTTCCATGTTTGGCATTAGATTATGGACGATCTTGTGGCGATTATATAGCCAGTTTATTTTGTGCCCTTCATTCCGAAAAAGAGACCGATTAAAAGGTAGCAGGACCCTTTGGAAAAGGCCAACAGATATTTTTGTGTATTAATTTTGAAGTTAAGCTCAAGATTTGAGGTTATTAAAACCAAAACTCCTGAGCATTTAAAACACATCCGCATCGAATCTGTCATTTCCGTTCCAGTCGGTACGTCTAGAGACCAGTAGCAGAAATTATTTCAATTATTTCCATATTTAACAGAAAATATTGTGTCGTTTGGTTTTAATGTCCACCCTAGCCTAGTGGTCATGGTAACATTCTTGCAGTCGGCATTGTTTCCTCTGGTCGCACGTTAAGTCTAGTCGAGGTCCCAAGTCCTTCCGTTAGTTAAAAACTACGAGGTCCGTCGCTAGTAGCCCTTGCAGTATGACGTTGATAAACAATTACAGTCGTATGGTTTTAAAGAGACGTCTCTACATTCCCCACAGAGAGATATGAAGAAGTTTCACTCGAATGGACGTGTCTACGGATATCGTTAAGAGGAGTGACTAATTACCAACAGTGTAAAAGCATCTTACCAAAAACGCTACTTAGTATTGTAAATGTTAAATACAACAAGCACTAACCTTTTAGCTGTAAATGTGATCTATGTTTAGAAATTTAATTAGGAATAAAATGTTGCGATTACGAGGGTCATTCAATATTTAAATAGACAGTTAGCTTTGTAGCAAAAAGTGTTTAATTAAATCAATGCTATTTTATATTTGCTTTCTCACGAAATCCCCATTAACTTCTCTGTACCTGTAACATCTTTTAGGGTTCTTATCTTTACAGAGAAGTAATCTTTACCTTGATCTCGAAGCCAGTTCTTTACCCCTTCGTTGTCGTTGAACTTGATGCCTTGCTAAGCTCCTTCCATCAGTCCAAACAGGAAACCCCCCACAAAGGCAAGGTCAGGATAGAAAGAAGGATGAAGTAGAAGCTCCAAACCCACCTTTCAACCAGTTTTCAGAGTCAATTGTGTCATATGAGGGCGAACGTTGTTTTACAGATGATATAAGTCTTTGCTCTGCAATTTCGAACATTTCCTCTTCAACGCGGATTTGACATTGTTTTGATTAATTCCTAAGTAGTTTAGGCTTTTTGATAATACCTTACCTCTCCAAATAATCACAGAAAATCTGATCATTGGCACTTGGCGCGTCGGCGATGCTTTGACGATAATTTTTAAGTTTTTCCAGCCACGCGTAAAAACTCGCGCTGTTCATGAAACCACTGCCGAATTCTGTGATCATTCAAGAGAATATTTTTTTATGACTTTACACTTTCCGAAAGTAAAAATCAGATTATAGAACTCTGTTTTCGAACAGCATTTTCTTCGAGCGGACACAATACCGTAACTAAGACTTCAGATGTTATGTTTATCTAGATAAAAATCGAAAAGCCGAATAGCACTCTGCGAAAGCTTGCCAATTAACACTTACGAAAGTTTCAATTGCCTGCATTAAGAGTTTCCGTCACTGAAAAAGTTTGTTTTGATACTTAACGACCTTCGTAGCAATACGGTATCCATTTATTTCATGCCACCTGATCAACGAAAGTAACCTTACGAGTGCAGAAAACGTGTGAGATAGAAGATTTTTAATACCTTTGGGGCGACATGGACCACCAAGTGGTATCGGCGGTAACCTTCATGTGGCATCGGGTGGTATACAGCTGTATTTTAGCTCAATGTATACTAAAATTAACTGAGTTTGACTGATGTTTTAAGCTTTAGGTTTAGAGTTAAAAAAGCGAGATTAAGTAGCGTGTTTAGGAGGTAGTGGAATAGGTACCTCTAGTGACGATTTGCATGACCGCCATCTCTTTCTCGAAGTCGGGTCTGCAGTAGAGCCTCCCGCTCCGGATGACGAACTGGTCGCCCTTCTGGAGCTGTCGACCGCATCCCACGCACACGAAGCACGGCAGGTGGTACACGTGGTCGAGGGCTCGCATCACCAGCTCCGTGGGGGCGATGGGCAGCACACAGCCGGTACACTTCACTGCGAACAACCTTCGAAAGATAGAGATCACAATTAATAAACCTTCTGTAATTGACCGTTGGAGTATTTGTTTAAGATGGCAATATTAAAAATGGTATTCTTGTTCAACAGCACTGTTCAAGTTCATATTAATGTCTCAACAATGGAGAGTGTCATACCTACTCTCCAAATTTTGTTTTCACCCTACATATACAAACTGAAGTGAAGAGAATGGAAGAAGGAGAGTGAGCGAGGAAAGAGAGTTTGTTGTCCATGTTGTTCTATAAGGAATTGGATATTCATATAGTTATTAATTCTGAAAGATGTCTAGAGAAATATCTGAATAAATTTCTCTTGTATATAGAAATGAATGTTTATATATGGTATCATTTAACATACTCAAAAGTGAATTTATATTGGATACTTTCCTCGGCTGTTCAGACATCACAGACAGTTTCATTTCAAGTTGTGAAATACGTTGAATTCAATGTTGCCATGTTTTGACAGCCTTGCTATCCTCTCCTCATACATATATGAGTCAACGCACACGAGTCGACTGTGTGCTGCATGCATAATTAAAAAAAGACTCATTGAATGATAGTGCAACAAATTGAAATATATAACTCTCTTATGGAAGATACACATTAACAATATGTGTTTTTCTTTTTATATTTATATTTCGAGTCATTGTATCGATAATATATTATATTTTATATTTTTTTGTAATTAAAATTCCTAAAATTTCCAGAAAAAGTCTCAGTCAACAAGCCTTTATTTCATTTCACTGAGTAATTCCAATGGAGGATAATATTAAGTGGCTTCATTGTCAACAAGTGAATGTTTTTTTTTATTAAGAATGTTAAGCAATTTGAATACAGCAATATGAAGAGCAATGAAAAGGCTTAACAGAGCCTGTAAAGGACGTTCTAATGCTACAAAAATTAAGATTTACTTCAATCAAGACATTGTCGTTCGAAACTGTTGAAGAATTAAAGTTCAGATGCATCACAAGTTAAAATTGTAAGCCTTGTTTTTGAATTTTTTAAAAAATTAACAAAAAATAAGAGATGACAGATGAAAATAATTGTAAATAGTTTGGTTACATTGGGATAGTTAGTAGTTTTGTTTTTAAATAGTAACTTTTGAAAAATTTTCAAGTTATACTTTCTTTAGTATTTATGATTTCTCGGCGCCATTATTTTATATAATTGCTATCGATTTAATATGATGATAAAATGTTTTTCTCATCTATTAAAATGCTAGACATCATTCTATCTAAAAAGTATATTTTTATAATTTAAAAAGTGTGTGCACACATCTTTTATTGTAAAATATATGTATGTTTAAAACGATATAATTTATGTAGTGCAACATTAATCATGATATTATTACTTTTCTGAATAAAGTCATAAAACTTTTTTTTTAATGTTTGCATTATTAAATCTTAAGGCTTCCGTCTCAGGGCCATTTTGATTTTGTAAGAGTAGTGTTAATCCTATGCAGTTTCTACTACTGCACTCATATCTTTATTTTTTTTTATCTATTTAAATGCAAAAAAACGTGCATCTGTAAGAGTAAAAAATAATAAACGTTTTTGTTGAACTAAATATTCCCTATGATTTTTAAAAATATTTTTGCCGCTATTTTGATGTTTCATTTGTGAGTTCTCCAGACTTTAAAAAAATATTTTAAAATATGTTCAAAATTTGGATAGAAAATGTAATTTCAAGGAAACCTTCATTGTTTTTTGCTCTTTCGAATGCACTTTCTTACATTCGAAAGATAAATTAGTATATATATGAAGACGGTAGCAGAAATTCCATCGGAATAACATTACGTTCACACAATCAAAATGGCTGGTAGACGGGAGCCTTAAGTATAGAAAGTAACATATTATATTCATTATCGGTTTTATCAGTATTTCTTTAACATTATGTTTCTTTGTACGTTTGTATATCCTAAAAATCATATTTATGAGATATGTTAGGGATAGAAATTTCTTAAAAATCTGAATGTAACAAAATCTGTGTAAATCACTTTCCAATATTCAGTGTCACTAAACACCAAAGGGGGAAGAAAGCCCTTCCTTTTACCGGATATCTTAAAAGGAGCTACGGTATTTCTTATAATTTTATACTCGACACAATTCTCAGTTTGGTTCTTACCAAAGCAAGCAAAATTGAACAATAAGCAGACAAACGAAACATTTGCAAATACTACCCCCAACACCCTCCTCTTTTCTGTTTAGACCCCTCCATCGTACACCGATAGAAAAATTCATTTGACCAGGTCTTCCTTCATCTCATAAATCACAAACGATCCCATAACGACGAAAATCCATTGTCCCGTTGACCCTTCCAAGCACACTCCCTTGAATAGGAGCGAGGGAGGAGGGAGGATGGGAAGCTTGCATCAACTTTTCGTATTGGTCATCCTAATGACCCCTGGTCGAATCCCTCGTGTAAACACTGGGGAGGGTCACTAAATTGTCGCCCGGGATTAAAGATGCGGGGATTCTTTGGGATCAACAATGTCCAGCCTTAAGTTGTTCCTGGGGATCATGATTGTTGTCCCGTGGTGTGTTGATGGAGGGCCGAGGGGAGGGATTGTTTTATGTGGGAAAAGTCCATAAGAAGAGTGAGGTGGCTTCAAATGGAGGTTAATCTTGTTTTAATCCGGGAAAGGAGGTGCGCCGTGCTGGGAAAGGCGATGATGTGGTTCGCGCCTTCCAGTTGGTAACCGGCTTTATTTCGTGACGTGTATGGTGATCATTGTTGGTTATATGTCTGTGATCAAACTAGAAGTCTTTTCAAGAGCAATATTTAAAGAGAGGTGGATAGATCCAATCCAAAGCGGAGAGTTTTAAATAAGAGTTCATTGACTTTCGGAGGTTCATTTAAGGATGTCAAGGAATCTCTGAGCTTACATAAGTGAAATTCGATTCATTGTCTTTTCAGCAGAAATAATTTAAATATTGCTGTATTTTCCCGGTAAAAGTATTCGACAGATTATTAGTATTGTTCGTACGAAATATCCTTTTGTACAATATATACAGAACATGACCTGGAATAATAACCTCTTGACTTCCTTGACCTAGTTGTGGATATTTATTTTAGATATTTAGTTTGTATTTTTTTATAACTATACTTACTATTATTAATAAAAAGAACAAAAATTTATTAATAATTATTCACTACAATCTCTCAACAAGAAAAGCGTAAAATAATGATAGGCTACACTGATAATAGTATTTACGGTGTACAGTTAGAAATGCAAAAATAGAGTCAGATTAGACAGTATAAGTCATTATTATAAAAAAAGAAAAAAAAAAAATTGAAAAATTCTTCCAGATATCGCGACAAAATTTATATAAGACGAATTCGTTATATTTGTGAGAAATGGAAAGAATCTTTATTTCCCGAATTTATGAAATCATTCCACTTATAGATTACTATTAACGTTCAGAAACCACAATTTTGGACTTTTTTGTGCATTTTTATTGTCTCTCCCGTTTTTTGCTTTTTGAATTCCTATCAATATAAAATGAATAAATCGTAATAAAACAAAATTTAAGTCATTTTTTTTCCTCACAATAAAAATCGTCCCTGAAGAGTTTAATTATACTTGTCACAGAAAATACGACATCATAGATTGAGTTGAATCGGTAAGCTAAGACTTCACTTTTATATCATAATTTAAGATTGGTGAGTTAAGTGGGATTAGAGAGAAAGCGACTTAACCTATTCTTCAGTGATAAATAAAGTATTTTATCTTGCTCTTAAGTATCTTCAATTGGAATCTAGTACTTATTGACTGGACAATAATAGAAGGAAAAATCGCAGTAGAATTAAAAAATGAGAAAAGGGTGTCACAAAATTACCAAAAATTAATTTTTCATTTAATTTTTTAACAAAGTTTCAATAACTTAAGTGAAACCGTGTTTTATCTTATCAATACGGCATCTGAAGCAAATATTAAAGTTTTGCTCTTTCTTTTAAAAAAGTTATACAACTCATTTATTGTAATATATCCTTCCTCCTAAATAACACATAAAACACACTTAAGTCGACGAATAGAAGCTCCAATTAGAGGATTCTCTTCTTTAAATGATCTCAGAGACAGATCGGAAGGCAGTAAAAGCCAAGTAATTACAATGCTTACTTAAGCTTCCTTTAATTACTTCAGAATGTTACTCAACATCTGTAAAACATCAAAATGAGGCGCTGAAGGGGAAAACCATTAGCATAACACAAATGCCTTTTGCACCTCATTTCTCTCTGCCCCAAAATAATTTGGACGCATCACTTTGCTTTATACTTCATTAAGAAAATTGGGGGAAAACAGATGCTTTATTAAATCTCGAAGCTGATTGGCGCTTCACTCAGATATAAGGTGAGTTCCTTATTTCCAATTTCTTAGCGTTGTTAGATGAGGCTCTTCGAGCGAGGGCCAAATCTATCCGTGCACATTATGGTTATTAGCACAAATGGGGCTTTCTTCAAATGAACCATAAAAAGTAATAGCCCATCATCATCATCACCATCACCTATGGAAGTAAGAGGTAGCAAAAAGAAAGGCGGGTCTACGGGAAAAAAAAAAGATTTGATTTTTCGTTCAGAGGCAATAATGTTCACAGAAAGTTGTGCGGATTTGTGAAAATTGTTTGTTAAGTATTGGATCTCTCTTCCTTTTCTTCGGAGGTTATCAGCGAGACTATTTGCATATATGAAAGAGAAAATAAGAGTTTAATTATGAAGGCCTTTTTTCAGCTCTGTTGTCTAAAACTATCTCCATTTTCGAAAGACATGAATACAAAAAATTGTTTCTCACATTATTCGGGAAGTAATTTGAAATAAAAACATAAGGTAACTTAATGATAAAGGTAAGTAATTTGTGCAACTGGAAATAAGATATGAGAAATATAATAAAAATATGAGGTTTTTTTCTTACAACATTAGCAAAATTATTTCATTTCATATCATCCGTTAAATATTACATAAGGTAATTTATACCTATTACATGGTATTAGTTGATTATGCATATTTTTAACTTAATTCACATTTTCTCACTGCACGATAAAGTATTAGAATAATTACTATTTAAGTTGTACAATGAGACACATAAGTTGAATTTGTAATTTGAAATGTATGATACTTCTATCTGATAAGAATCGAATGCAAATTAAACACGACAGGGACCGTTGTTGTAGGGCATATATATCCAGAACAGGATAATATATCTTCCTGTTATTCTTCGGAATTAGATCTCAATTTAAATCTAAACATTATTTATAGAGTTACCAAAAGCATAGATTCTCAAAGTGGGTATGAAGTGAAAATAATGGGACTGAGGTAATAGTTGCATTATAGACACGGGGAGGGTATGCGACGAGCGGATCATGCGAAATAACAGCTACTCTGTCAGCAACAAACCTAATCTATTTGACCCAGAAGCGTATCGTTCTAGACAGACTAAATACTTGGTTTCTTTGATCGATAATCGATTAGCTCCAACATCCTGTTGTAACTGCATGACAGTTTACACATAAATTATATTTTTTTACAAATACATTTAATTCAATAGCATGTTATTTTTCTGCGGAAAGTTAGTTTCTTGTTATATTACTGCGGAAAGTTTTTGATTTCTATAATGGGACTGGGGGGATGAAAGTAGTCGTTTTTAACGTGATAATTTGAATTGGCATTAAAAGATGCAAAATTAAAAAAGGAAATAAATCGAATTTATCACACACACACACACAATGTTTACAAAGCGGCCTGCTGATTCTTTTGGATTAGATAGGTCTGTTCTAGTACCTAAAGTTAATTGTGTTACTACTGAGGCACCAAGGACAATTTATGTTGATAGTAGAAAATTTGAATACATTTTTTTAAAGGACTTTGAATACTGATTTTTCTTTTTCAAATGAGGACGTTTTTTCTTGATTTCTTAGCTCAACCGGTGCAATAACGACGCATATTACTTTCCAGTTATTGTTTTCCTTTTTCCAGTTTATCGATGTTGATGATTCCATGTGCATCCCATAATACCGTGACCATCAAGTTGCCGGCCGATTTCGCTGTCTGTACTTTCTTTGCAGCCCGTTCGCCTTCTAAAATCCACTGTTTTGGCTGTTCCTTTTTCTCTGGAGTGTATCCACAATTCGTCTACAGTTATGTGTCAACGCAGAAACTCGTCAGGATTGCGATGAAAAAGCACCAAATAGTCTCATAGTCGACCACACGATTGCATTCCTTTTCCACTAAACGCAAACACGGCACCCCCATCTTGCCGAGATTTTTTTCCCAATCAATTTTTCGTACAAAATTGAAAGCACTGTACCTATCTCTGAAACTGGCACTTCTAGATTTTGATACAATAAATCTTCTTTCCAATTTTTGATAGTGTATATCCGGTCAGGAAAAAAATTCATTCCCTACTAATCCGACATTGTTATCTAAAAAAAAAATATATTAACCAAGGAGGGAAAAGTTCATCAGAAGAAAGTAGAACCTAAAGGAATACTAAATCAGGAGGTAAGAAAATAGGGAAATTTATAAGGGAAGTAGGGCAAGAAAAGGAAGATAGCGCAGGATCTTCATCTGCTGATAAGACTAGCTGCTTTTGACCACTAATGAATATAACGATGAAGCATGCATGCATTATGACCAATTTATGTTTGACATTCTAACTACAGATCGATGGTCATTTTACACCATTTACAAATATAGGACCCATAATGCCGCGCAGATGGTTTGACCTTGATGGCAGAAGCAAATTTGTTCTTGTATTGTAGAAGATACTGACTTTTAAAATCTGAAAAAATTAACATGATTTCTCCACATAAACTCCCAATTCAGATTCTATAAGTTTGAAAATTTACTGGAAAATTAAAATAAATTAAAAGTAAAATGTTGCTTAGGTAAATTTTGCTTCCTCCCCCCTGTGGTACCGTTTTCACCCGCCTCTACCTCAAAGCTGCACTTTTGGGTTTTTTCACTTAACTTCAACTAGTGGTCAGGGCACAGTAAATTTTATCAAAATATAACAGTTCTAACAGCCTTCATGAGCGCAATTACTGCTACGCCTTTATTTGCTGCGTTTTTAATGGAACCTCTTAAGACTTGCTGCTGTCTTCTTACCTCTCTAAGAAGACAGCAGCAAGTTTTTTTTCCTGGAAGAAAGTACGTCTTAATATAATTAAATTTGAGAATCTATGGCCTAAACAGAAGCTTACACATTTATATTTTTTATATCGCAGTGTACCTTCCTATAAGAGTTTTTTTTTAATGGAAACTGACCGGCTGTTATACGTCTCGAATAAAAAATTAAAGGAAAAATGCGATTTTCGACTCAATTCGGAGAACTTATATTGCTTGTTACTGACACTTCTATTAAAAGGACTATTCTGTTGGTTCCGATCCCTTTGAATAGAATATATATTTAATAAAGGACACCTTTATTTAAAGAACAAAATGTCTGATCTGGTGGGTGTCCCTTATTGGGATATAAAACTATATATATATATATATATATATATATATGCGATTCTAAAGTGGCATTTCTAATATTTCTTGCATAAAAATTTTATAAAAAATATTGTAATATGTAATTAATATTTTTCATATATTTTACATTCAACACATTTATAGACAAAATAGAAATAATATACAATTGTCCTTGTGAAAATCTTTCTTTGCTGGAAATTGAATAGTTCTTAATTTTTGGATTTTGAGGCTCATTCAATAATATTCTCGTTGTAATTACTTAAAAAGTCAAAACTTGTATGCGTAAAATTTAGATGCATACATCTGTTCCCAACAACAGTGGTAGTATAGGAAATACAAATCCCCCAATAAGGATATATTTTTTTAAAGATTTGTGCTTTTATCTCTTTGTTGGTTTAAGTTATCTTTCTGAAGTAGAGAGATGTTACAGTTTATCTACTTTTTACCTTTTGGATGTTTACGTTACACTTTTAGATATCCGTCCTTATGTTGAATGCAACTCCCCCCCCCCTCTTCCACCTTAATACCTAATTTTGCCCTTAAATAATTTCTTTCGCTTCTGGACTGAAGGTCGAAGGTGTGTAGTGTTACGGAGTTTCTTCCTTTGAAAAGGCAATACTTCCTCATTGTAAAAATTAAATTAAAAAAGGCATAAAAATAGAACTCCAGAATTAATAATAAAAAAATATAGTTTAGAATGTTAAGGGGAAAGCTATGGCAGAAAATACAAAGTCTCATCTAAATATAAAGAGAAAGAAAAGTTCTCTTGTACAACAGTTCAATGTATGGAGTTTGCGTTTACCATTTTAGAATACCTATGTAAAGTAACCATGCAAACCTTAAAAAAAAATAAAACTCAATAACTCATTAATGCTTTCACAATTTTTTTTCTTCAAACATTTTAATACCGCTCTTTTAAAAAAGCAGTTTCTAAGAGTATTTACAACAGAGTGCAAAATATTTTATATTTAAAATAGAGTACATGCAAATATAAAACTCAATTATAAAACAGAATAGCTTTACACAATTTATTTAATTGATAAGAAACCAACAGCTTAGTTATTAAATATGAGAACAATTTTTGTGAATATCTATGAATAAATAAAATCCTTTGCTGAGTTGCAAGTATCTCTTGGCATTGGATTAGTTTTAATAATTCATTAAGAGATATTTTTGTAGATAAGTACAGAGTAAAAGAAGATATATGGAAATTGTAATATGTAAGAGAAAGAAAAGACTTAATTGGTTTATTTTTCATATCTTAATTCAAGCTTTTAACCAAGTTTTTTTAGAGGATGAGTTCTAAAGCTGAAAAATATATACAAAAAAAAAAGTATACAATAGGAGTCTGTTCTCACAATGTCTTTCTTCGTGCAAAATCTTATGAGTATATAAGCGATTAAAATGCATTTTCGTTTCATAATAGAAATGTAGATTTAACAACTGTCGGGGAAGAAGGGCCGAGCTTATTTTTAAGATATTGATTATAGAAACAATCTTCATACGAGCATATGAAAATCCCGAGTTATGTTTGCAAATTTCATTCAATTAGTCCATTAAATATCCTTGGCAATATTTTAATGAGAGAGAAACTTCAATCGTTGAGAATGTTGACTCAAACACATTTACCTTATCGGAAGCCAAAATGACCTTTTTAACGTTATACCTATTGTTTTGATCCCGACTGCTGAAACAACAATTTATGAAATTGAAAATAATTTTTTGACGAACAAAGTTTGATTTTAATCCGAATTGAAGGTGATAACTAAATATAACGTATCCCCGAAGAGTTTCTGTTATTTAATTTAAGTTAATCTTTAATAAAAACATAGATTTCCCATAATAAAAATAATGTTGAGTTCTGACATTCCATTCCATTTTAAGAATCGATCGCATTGCATTAAATTCGAATAAATTATACACAGTTTCCCCAAGCTTTCTACCATATCTCCTCGACGACTCGTATCGCGTAAATGACTTCCAGAAAACATTGGAAAAAGGGTACAAACGTTCTTCCTCGACACAACTTTTTAGTTTTTTCCCCTCCGCCTGTTCCTTCTGCCACAAAAGCAATCGCAGAGCCATAATTAAAGCCTTACACCTCCTTCAAAGGCAGAGGAATGACAATGATGCCTCTTTTGTTCTTGCCACTTCCTTTGATTGCGAGATTCTTTTAAAAATGCTTAATTAAAAGATGAATTTGCAAGAAGAACTCTTACATTCGTTTGGATTTTGAAACGAAGGCGTCTTTTGAAAGGAGACCCGTGTGGGCTCGCATTCAAAGGGGTCTTCTCTCGGCCCCGAACACGTGCTTCCCTTTCGATTGTGGATGTTTGAATGCGAAGTCGCGCTTTTGAACCGGGGCTTCATCTGCATCGGATGTGCTTCCCGGGGCTTTTGTCTCAGCATGAAGCAGATGTTCTCTGGAACAAAGGGTTTTCTAGGGGCTGTGCGGAACTATAGTGATTCTGTTTAACTGCTAGGTTGCCTGTGCTCTTTGAAGGAGGAATCTTTTAATGAATGGGTAAAGGGTGATCAAAACATAACTTCGGTCTCGGGTTTTGTTTCTGGTGAAATTTTGAATGGTATTTGCTTTTTTGACACGCATTATAAAATCGATGCTTCGACACATACTTATAATCTCGGATGTTACCTGATATAAAAAGTAATTCTTTGATATGCTTTATGATACATATTGTTGTGTAAAAGAGAAGTTCTCTTCAGGATGTCTTTTTATTAATTCAGGATTTGAAATAAAAATGCATCGAATGAATTATTTAAGTAGCAAGAGAGGGGAGGATAGAGATTGCAGAGTTACGAACACACACTCGCGGCCAACATTATTTTCGTCGAGTCGTGGGTTCGAGTCTTGATGCCCTAAAGACACGGTGTGGTGCGGGGCTGAAGTACGTAAACCTATCAAGATTCCAAAGCCTCCCGTTTCATGATGGGGAAGTTTGGAGAGGGGATGATAGCTCAGGTGCCGTCCTCGTTACTTCATCGGAGGCTCCGAATTATGAGGTTCACTGCCGATACCCCTCGTGTTACTTCAACTACGACATTAATAAAAACAATCAATCAATCAGGTAAAAGAGGAGAATTAAATATTGTAAATGTAAAGTGGTATTAATTATTGCGATTAAAATTGTTTTTCATCGTCGCACTGAGAAGGAACACGAGGGCTTCTAGCGATGGACCTCGGTCAAGTGACGAGAACAACACTTAAGCTTCCCCACCACTCCAAGATTCATCGTACATCAGTCCCACTACACGTCGGGTATTTAGGGGCATCAGGGCTCAAATCTTCGATTCGGCAAAAACAACGTCGTCTGCGCCCTCATGTGTATGTAGGAGAGATAGAGATTAACTCTTCTGAACTTTTACTCATTTTCAAACTTTTACACGACGATATTATATAGAACAAAGCTCCTTTACAGTTAATGAGGATCTTAATGGGATGGTTTGCAATGGTATTAATTTTGCACCTAGCCCTCCGATTAGTAAGCTTCCCTTTCATTCATCCAGTTTTCATGGCTTTAATTTAAAATAAATTGAAATTATTTTGCTTCAGATAATACTTATGGAAAAAAGGTGACTCAGTGGAGAAGATTGAATTCATTCTGCTTTCGAAAGTTAAATACATTTTATTTTGTATGAATATTTCTATTCAATACTACGTTTCCTCAACAGTAAGGGAAATAAAAGAAGGATTTAATGTAGATAAATCTATGCAAGTAATTTCTCAATAAACAAGTACGTATTTGCATGCATTAGAAATTGATATAATGTTTAGAAATTCTACCTTCTTTAGGTAGGTACGAGAATTATGATCCCGAGGCACCCTAATGATTTCCCCCCTTTCCCATGGGATTGACTGTCATTGGTAAACACAGGTGTTGCGCCACAGGAGCACCCTGGCGATACTCTTCCCTATTTTCGACTTTCCTTGTCAACCAATTTTTGTTTTTTGGTTTCTTTCCCATTTTTTCAAATGTCTAGATCATTGTTACTCCTTGTTTGGTGCAGTATAGCCATAACTGGCACTTTCTCACAACATTAAACTTCACAATCCCTCACACAGAAATTCCACACTGACTAATTAAATCTAGAGATGCATGGACTAAAAATGAATGATATTTCAAAAAGTACGAGGATAACGTGTTCCAACTAGACAAGGCATGAAATAGACTTGGGGCCTTTCTTTATTTCTTCTTTGTTTTGAAATCATTGATTTAAAAATCAATTTATTTCTTTTCACATGTTTAATTATTTCCACCATTCAATTATTTAACAGCTACTCACAAGAAACATTCTTTTTACATCACAAATGCTTCTTTACTACTCTATGGTTGTACGTTATTATTTCACAGCATTTTATTTTTGACATATTAATGGAGGCTTTTATTTTACCTTTATTTCTTGAACAGATTTTTATCTCAACGTGACTTAGGATTTGCAAAGGTTTTAGCTCTTAAAACTTTTACACATTCGAAATTGTATTAATAAACTCGAAAATTGTATTAAGTAACATTTAATAATAAATTTTTATTATTTATGTTTAAAATATGTTCTGGTGGACACAGTGATGAAATTTACAGTATTATTAGATGCATACTTCTTCCCATTTTTCAAACTCAAAACTCTATAGAGAGGGATATTTTTCTATTTAAAAATGTTTCGATTGTTAAAAAAACGGTTCTTTTATAAAAATGAAATACTTAAATGTTTAATAAAGGACAACTTTGTAATATTTTTGATAAATAAAATTTAAATCAGAATTAATTATTAAGTATCGAAATAAAATAATATTGACTCAAAAAGGACGTAAATAGTGAAACGAGAAATATATTAGTTCACGAAAAACTAATGCGTTTCTCTCAAGGTACTATTTCTTAGTAAAAAAATAATGAATATTTCTATTTAGTTAACAACAAACATTTTTATGGAAATTCTTCATATATATTTCAAGATGAAAATGAAATGATGAAGACAGTGGTTATAAAAAAATTATAGAATCAAGTCCCCAAAAAATGAATTATGAATACTTTTAAAATAACATTCTATTGTAATTTTCGAAAAAAATATCAGGTAAGCAATCTGGAAATTATTATGGCTAAATTAAAATTTGCGACAAGTAAAAAGTAGAAGATATTGCTATCTTAAAATCGCTTTTAGTTTTTGACTTAAATTGATTTAACATTAAAAATAATTTTATCACCAGAATTCTCATATTAAAATTCTATTATATTTGTTTCAATTTGGGCATTTTATATTGATTCCGTGCATATAATAAAATAATTCAAATATACATTGTATAAGAATCGCTGCCTAGTTATAAAATTAGTCGAAGAATCTTGTAAACCATTGATATTAAAAATCACGCCCTTTTTTTTCCTTAAAGAGTGATACAAGTATGATAAATTTAGGAAATTGTGATATTTCAATAAAGTTTTCGTTGTCGCATTTCAATATAATGAGCGATATGTTTACAAAAGATGATATGAAAAAGAGATGTTAAATCAAATTAAGCGATAAAAGGCGATTCAAACTCGAATATTCATTTTCTAAACATCAGTTTCGTACAAATTTGATTTCATTTACTTTCCTCTTTATCTTTTTGTATTCCCGATATTGAAACTCTTTCATTTCCCCTAATGCTTAAGTTATTGATAAGAGATAAATTTAAATCCCATGACTTTTAAATTGAA
The DNA here is from genome assembly GCA_019974015.1 of Nephila pilipes. Taxonomy (NCBI): domain Eukaryota; kingdom Metazoa; phylum Arthropoda; class Arachnida; order Araneae; family Nephilidae; genus Nephila; species Nephila pilipes. The sequence continues at coordinate 998,325 of BMAW01049878.1, read as the reverse complement.
AACGCCTCTATCTCTATCTTTGTTTATTATTATTTTTTTTTAAAAGACGAAATTGTTTCAACTTAAAATAAATGCGATGATTGAACTGTATTCATTATTTTAAAGTTTACGTATGGAAATGAAAATTGTTATTCGATGTTTCCTTAAAGAATATAAAAAAATATGAGAATCAAATATTTTTATGCTACTTATTTTATAATAATGAAACTAAACTTTCCAATCTTCTTTCCTATCTTCATTTTCATTCCACTTTTTTACAACTTTTAGAAATGTATTGTCAATTTGTTATTGAAAATATTTAATTTATTAGATTCAGATGAAAATTGTTACCTTTTATAAGACTTCTCTAGTGTTTGGAATAATTGTTTTCAAACTTTAAATATAAAATATTCCCTTTTATTAAATGCGTAAATTAACTATATTTGTAGATGTTATAAAATCAAATCAAAGTGATTTAGAATCTAGTTTATAAATGAAAATAAATTAGTTTTTCGCTTGAATTTTTAAAATGAAATAAAATAGAATAAAATGAGGGCTACACAAATAAAAGTTGTTTCATCTATACGTTTATTTTGAATGTATGAATACCTAAATAGGTAGGAACAAAGGAAAAATCAGATTATAATATTATTTAAAATTTGAAAATTCTACGAAATGGAATGCCATATTTTAAGTTACACGCGTGTAATTTAATAAGGCATCATCCGAAATCTTCCAATTAAATTTGTAATTCAAAACATGTACCATTTTGTAAAAAAATAACTAAAAATAACGGTTCCAACCTTTTCCGTGACGATTATTGTTGCTTCGGGATTTTTTTTTTCAATCCTATTTGAACTTTCACACTATGTTAAGGACTAATAAGAAATTTTAAAAAGTACAGATTGGTAAAAGTAAAAGGAACCATTCATTAAAATTTAGATACATTCAAAAGACTTCAATTAATGAGCTATAAGCAGCATATGACTTAAAAAGTAAGTTTCTAATCTTTTTTACAGGTAGCTTATTGAATACTGTAAAAAAAATGTTAAGGGACATACTTAAATCAGGTTAAAATTATATAATATTTATTTTTGATGCATATTAAGAGGATTATAATCATTTGAAGTATGCTTACCATAATTTTAAATCGACCCTTTAAATTAATAATAATAATAAAAAAATAAAAATAAAAACTCAAACATAGAAGCCGAAAGATCCAGACAGTTATTCAAAAGATTTATTTATTTCTAACTTTATATATATATATATATATATATATAGTTATATTGTTGGTTTAATGTATGGGATAAACATATCAACAAATAATATAAAGCTGTTGTATGTGCATTCATATCTATGAATATAAAAACAAGAATTCATTTTTATTTTCAAAAAGAAATTAAAAAGTTTTCTTTCGTATAATATGGCAAATAATCAAAGTATTTTTCGATTATTACTCATCGACAAGTTAATGTTGAAATAGGCAATCAGTTTTAGACATAAGAAATTATTCCTATTTGGACAGATACAGAAAAGTTAAGCAAAAATTTCGAAGTTTGGTGGATTAAGCTGCATAAAAAAGGGAGTTATCATGGGAAGAAAAAAGTAAAATTGTTTTGTAAATATAAATATTCTATATTTTTTGTAACGCATATATATAATGAAAATTTCTCATTTAAAGCTAACGTTTTAGACCCCACATAAATATTAAATAACCATAAAAAATAATTTTCGTTAAAAATCGTCTCTAAAGGTTTTTTTAAAAACTGTCAAAAGACTGTAATTTAAATTAAATAAAATGATTCCAATAAGATTTAAAAATAAACTGTAATAATAACTAAGATTACTGAAATGTTAACATTTATTAATAAATATTGCGATATGAAAATCTAAAGATACTCCGTTTAAGGTTTTAAAATAAAGATAGGTATATGAAATTAATCGGGGGAAAAAAACGTAAGTTGTTTTATTATTACATTCTTAATACATTCAATTGAAATTTTCATTTAGTTTTATTAAATGTTTTAGTCATGAAACTAAATAATATCTCGTATCACACATGCAAATAACAATATGAATAGGAAGGAAAAAAATTAAAAATGAAGGGAATAAAATATTGTATCAACTTTATAAAATGAAAGTTTGTGCAGCTTCCTCAAGGTTTCAACAAAACTTACATTTCACCTGTATAGCTGCTTACTTTGCTTTTGGCGTCGTGATTATAAATGTGTGGATGCCCCCCGCCAAAGTTGATCGCCAACTAAGTCGACTTCGCGCTAGAGAGATGCGGTCTTGCCATCGGCCGTTAAATTTCTTTTCCTTCCACCGAAGCGGAATAAAATATTGGCGGCCCTCTCGTGTAAAAACATGAAGTGCCTTGTAAAGCGGTCGCCGCTTTTTTGCCCCACCTCGCCAAGACCAATGGACTGGAAATCTAAACCGCGCCTTTTTTAGGCGCCAATAAACGAACCAAAAGTTGTTGCACTTCTGATAGATGAGCCTCTTGTTGAAATTTTAGAGGGCTAGAAAGAAAAGGAAATATGACTCCCGAGAAATTTCTTTACGGGGAAAAAACGCCAAGTTGAAAAATATGGCGCTTATTGAATGATTTATAAGAAATGTAGTACTGTGTACTCTTAAATAAACTGGAGCGTTGATTTTTTTTTTTCTAGATTGTGAACTTCAATTTTTCTCATTTTTTTCCATAATTTTCTCGGGTTTTTTTTACACTAATCTTTTTTTTTTGGATCCACTGTGTGATATTTTTATAACGATATGCATAACACCCTCTCTTTCATACTAATTGATAAGTAAACCAGGCATTTAAAATGCATATGATAGACTTAATTTTTTAGATAAACACAATAATGAAAAAACTTAAATCTTAAAAATGTAATATGATTCTATGAATGTTTGTAATAATTTTTATGAGTTTCTGAAAGCTATTCTAACGTTTCAAAATACATAATTGACGAAAAAAAGTACTGATTTTGCAATATTTTATGTTGTTTTCATGCTTTATTTATTGTAATATATTTGATTCAAAAAGGGTTTTTTTTTTTTTTTAAAGCCACAATTGTAACTTTTATTTAAAACTTTAGTTTTAAAATAAATTTTTTTATTACTGTGTACATTTTTTTTATTAAACTTTTTTACTGAACAAATAATTTTTAGTTTCATAAAATATCACATTTTAGAATTTTCTGATATTTAAAATATGAGTTATATTCCTTCCTTCCCGAATTTAAAATGTAATAAATAAATTGAATATAGAATGCACTTTTTTTAAAAAAAAATATCACAATAAAGTGTAGCAATAAATAAAAATGCTATTAGTTTCAATCAAAAAATTTTCGAAACCTTTTATTATCTCTTTATACTTTCCCGAAAAAGTGTTTGTAAAGGAATATAAAATTGATAAAAGTTGAATAATTTATTTGAAATGCTAAGCGTTTAAATTTATAATTTAGTTAAAATACATTTTTCTCAAGATTAAGATTGGCTTTTCTTGTTAAAATCTCTATTATTGAGTTACGAAATTCAATTGATTAAAAACTAATATTGATTAAAATATTAAGTTATTATATATCCTTAATCTTTGAATAAAAAATATCATAAAAATTACATCATTGAATTTCCAATTGCATCCGGATTTCGGAATGAATTGAAATTGATAACATGAAAAATAATCAAAAATAGTTATTTGCTTGAAAATTAAACGAGTTTGTATCAATAAAAAATATTTCTCGAGTTAAAATAATATATATTAAATAATTTCAAAAGGAAAAAAAAAATTGTATAGTTTAGAAATTGAAGTTATTTTGTATTGTTTAAAAACGTAACAAAATTTCAAAATCAAGTTTTGAATAATTTTTAAACAAAATGAGCTCTATTCTAAAACAGAAAAAAAAAAAAAAAATCTTTTTTTGTTATAAGGCTTAAAAGTTTTCACGAATAACAGAATTATGCATATATTTTTGTTGAAGCCCTCATTTGTTATTTTTCTACTAAAAAAATAATGAAAATCTACTATTTATTCTAGATTCCACCAGTCTTGTACAAATCTGCATAAGATTACAATTTTTCCACGAAACAGTTTTTGATTGTTATTATTTGCTTATTCTATTCATCTTGTCCTCATTAGTTTTTGCATTTTCCAAAAGGTATATAATACGTTGTCTTTTAGACACTTAGTTTGTATTAGATTTCAGTTGTTAAAACTAAATTTTCTTACATTTATATGCTGGAAGTAAAGGATCCATGTCCGTTTTTGAAATTTTACAGGAGAGCAGCTTAATTTGTGTGTTCTTATTTACTACTTTTTTGTTAATGAATATTTTTCAATAAGCCCTTGTACGTCTTATTCTTTGGATTAGCTAATTTAAAATTATAATACCCTTTTTAAAGCCTTATTTCTTTTTAAAACTATAATGATTATTTTTACTAAAAAGCGACATAGTGTCCTTTAACCTTCAATATACATATATAATCAACCAAATTTCCAATACTTATTTCAAAGAGATATATTTGAATTATTTGAAGATGCTTATCAATTTACTGGTTTACACATAGGATATTGTGATTATAGTGTTTTATTCTTTGAAAAGGAAATTTTCTACGAGTTTGCGGTACCTATATTCGTTTAGGACTATTTTAAAGTACTCTGTTTGAATTTTTACTCTTTTATATAATGTTAGTAATTATTAATTCATTTCATAAATATGATATTGATTGGGTTTTTTTATAATTTACTAGGTATACTCAAAGTTATTTCGAATAATTATTGTTTTTCCCATAAAGATGTCTAAAATCTGTTAACGAACATAAAAGTATTTTCTTGCACAGTGTAAGAAATGAGAAAATATGTGATTTTTCATCGATTTCTAGTTCGCATTACAATTAGTATTTGAAGAAAATATTTTTATTCAATGTGTTTTTATTAACACGTCCAAGTCTATGAGTCCTTTTTATTCTTTAAAATTTACCGATATTATAATTATAGATTTTCGTCTAGTTTTATAATAATTTAATACCTCTATTAATAATCTAATTTAATTTCTCACTTTTAATCAGTTCAGCAATTTTCAACCATTGAGAGATCTAAATTTTGTCTCATGTGAAGAAATAATTTTCATTTAATTTCAGTTAGAAAATAGATAATAAATTTTAAATTGCGTTCTAAGAACCTCGATTTTCCTAGTTTTAAGAGATCACATAATATACAATGTTTAATTGACTGATTGTATTTTCATGCCACACTTAGAAGTAAATCGAGGGGTATTGGTGACGGACCTCATAATTTTAATCCTCGGTCAAGTGACGAGAAAGACATCTGAGCTGACACTTCCCTCTCCAAACTTCCACCTCATGTCAACGGGAGGATTTGGAGCTCCGGCGTGCATCAGCCCCTCTACACGGTGAGTCATTAGATACTGTGTTCAAAGAGTTTTTAATGCTTATAAATCTGCAAAAATAATTATCACTAATTAAGGTGTGTTGCAAAACGTGTTTAATTCAGTGCTTTATTTATATACACCAAACAATGGGATTTTGGAAGCCCAAAATTTGGCAAAATATCTAACGTTTTGACTGGCTTTTAGAAGAGAATATTCATTCAGTACATTATATTTATAACCTAAAAATGAAAATTACTAATTTCATTTCATTAAAAATCTCTGTTATTTCTGTTTATAATGATAAAACACATAAAATATACAAATACAAGCGTTATTTTAATTTTTTACCGCGTTAGTAACATTTTTTCATCATGAGTTTATTTTTAAACGAATGAAAGTGAATAAATCAAATCAGGGCCAACAGACTCAGTCTTCCGTAAAAGAATCCAGCATTAAAAACATCCTTGATGAAGAAAGGGGGATAGCTGTTTTCCCTTTCTTCGTACTTCAACGCGCGATATCTAGAAAATAATTGATTGATGACTTAATGAGCATTACCTAATAAAAAAAAGTCTTCCAGACTCATTTACACATAAGAAGGGGAAAAAAAACAGGCAGTGGAATCTCAGGTTAGGTAACAATTTAGTCAAAGTAAAAATAATAATAAAAAGTTAAATAAAAATTAGATTAAGGAAGGAAAATTGGCTGTTTTTTACTCCGTGTGAATTAAATTACTTAGCTGTACTTAGCTTCTCTATCTTGCTTTCTTTTTAAATAAGAAAAGGTATAAAAATTTTCTTTGGGAAAAGCTTAGAAAAATGATTGCTCAACAGCGAAGGTAGATAAATGCAAATTCTGTAAGATTCATTTTTTTTTAAAAAAAAAATTTAATATTATTTAATTTAAAAAATTTGCGTTAAGCATGAACTTGAAACATTTTCCTGAAATTTATACATAAATTTAAATTTATATCTATTTTTTAAAATTTACATCCATGTTTTTTGTTATTTTATGATATATATATATATATATATATGTGTGTGTGTGTGTGTGTGTGTGTGTGTGTGTGTGTATTTGTTTGTGAATATTTTTTAGATAAAGAAAGGACGATTTTCGATAATGATAGCTTCTCGAATTGAATTAAATATTTATTTAAAGAAACTCTCTTTATAAGACTTGTGGATGTAAACGATGGACTTAGGAATTACTGATTTCTTAAAGAATGGTTATGTTTATTTTTTATGCGAAAGAAGAGAGGAAAGAAGAAAGTAAACGAAAAATTCAATGAATAAAATGATAAACAAACAAAACTTAAGTATAGAATGACTCAGAAATTTTCGCCTCTTATATATATGCGTCGATGAGGACCTTGAAATATTAAAATAGGGTTAGGGTGGAAGAGCACTTAGAAAAGATATTTGTTGATTTTGAGTTAAATAAAACTGTTAAGTTGTACTTAAAAATTGAAATGTGGAATTCAAAAGGGAATTAACAAAATTTTAGTTCGAAAAATTGAAATTAAAAATGTTTAATAAATTCATTTATTATATTTAAAGTTTTTGCTTCGTTATTACATGTATGCTTATGTAATAAAACAGTTTTTTTTTGTCAACATTGTTTGTAAGGATTATGGATTTACTTTGGTTAAAATTTGGTGCAGAAACGTTAAATTACATCATTGACAAAATGACGGGTTTTTTTTCATCACATAATTCTGGACAGAAAAATTCTAAGTAATAAAAAATCTTGAGCTTCTTCCATTTTTATATTATCATTTTAATAAAAGTAATTCATACCGTTAAAAGTTATAAAATATTTTCTTTACTATTAAGGCCCTCATCTACCGGCTATTTTGATTTCTTGAATGTTATGTTATTCCTATGGAACTTCTACTACCGTTCTCAAACCTTCACTGTTGTATCTATTCGAATGCAATAAAGTGCATTCGAAAGAGCGAAAAATAATGAAGTTTTGTGTAGCATTGCATTTTTCTTCCAATTTTTAAAAATATTTGTAACCCTATTTTAATGATTTGTTTGTGAGTTTTTAAGTCTCCAAAAATATTCTAAAATATTTTCAAATATCGAAGGGAAAATGTAATTCAGCAGAACCCTTCATTATTTTTTGCCCTTTCGAATGCATTGTATTGCATTCAAATAGATCACATAGCAAAGATTTGAGAGTGGTAGTAGAAATCCCATAGGAATAACATTACGCTCACGAAATCAAACTGGCTAGAGGACAGAAGCCTTAAGCACAAATATTACAGATTATTATGTAAATGCAAAAATAAGAGAATATATATATATATAACATTTTAAACTATTTTTGTAATAGTTAACTTTATTTATTTACAAATTCAGCAATATATTTATTGAAGGCTAAAATACATCAAATGAGTTTGTATGACAATTGGCAGAACTAATTAGGCGTGGATAATTTTTCCATTGATTCTTACAACTTTTTAATAATTTTAAATTGTATATAACAAAGATTAAAGAGTGATTTTCAAAATGACGTAAACACACATTTACTCTGGAAATTAAACCTCTCAGATACAAATGAATTACGACATGAAAATTATGAAATACATTTTACAATAATACATGTAACAGTGTACTATTAAAATATTAATCGTGTTCTTAAATCTTAAAAAATAACGTGCAACGTTTCTTTAAAAGTTATTTATTTGTTGTGAACTTTCATAAGGAGAAATTTTTCTTCCTTTTCATGAAATAATGACGAATTGAACATTTATCATCATCTCGTGTCTCTAAAATTCTCCTTTTAAAAAATTTCTTTTACTTCTACGAGGACTCAATCATATAAATTATTTTATTACAACAGAAAAATAGCATTAAACAAATAGACAAGTTGAATAATTTGATGTGTGAATATTTGTTATTGCCGAAATCCATCAATATTTGTGTCTCCAAATAAATGAATCTCTGTTCAATTAGCTTAAAGCATGTAATATAATTTATTATGTGAATTTATTAGTAGATAAAATTTGATATTTTTTTTCTTCACATGGGTTAATATAGCTCGAAGTATTTACGACGTAACAAATAATAATGTTTTATAGCATTTTTCTTGGAAGTTATTTCTAACCTTCATTTTGTACTTTGTAAAAACGTTTTTATGTATTTCACTTGGTGTGTGTGTGTCATCAAATTTTCGATCGTTGATTTAACCAACTTCCCATCAAGCTAGAGCTCTGGAACTTTGGGATTCGTTCTTACTCTCCTAACAATGCAATATTTAGACATTTGCGACAAGTTTTAACTAATATTTTCTTTAATAATGCAGTTTAGCTCAACCACTTGGCGCGATTTCAAAAATTGGCACCAAACTTGGCGGGTTTTTTTTGGCTGAACATTAAGACTGTAAAACGGACCAGGGTAGCCACATTTGGCAAAATACCGCCAAATAATTCTTGTCGCCAAGGTTGGTTGGGTTAAACTGCATTCCAACCATTTAATTTACCGGATGAATTAATTTATTTTAGTTAGTTTTATCGTTTTTATGTATTTCACTTGGTGTGTGTCTGTCTGTGTGTGTATCAGTGTGTCATCAAATTTTCTATCATTAATTTAACCAACTTTCCATCAAGCTAGAGCTCCGAAATTTTGGGAATCGTTCTTACTTGCCTAATAATGCAATATTTAGATATTTGCGACCAGTTTTAACTAATATTTCATTATTTTTCTTTAATAAACTTTGCCACCATATAAAAACGTTGCTTTTAAAAACGTTGGTTTTTATCTCTAATTATTTCTTGTTATATTTTAAGAATTCGTTTTTCCGAGTTAATGAACGCGAATAAATAAATAAATAGAACAATGAGAAAATTCGGGTTTTGAATAATGTTGGTTTGACGACAAGTCATTTTTTGTTATATGAATCTCACATGAGGCTGACTTTATTAGTAAATCTCAGTTCTTAACAAGAATGTAAGAGAAATGGATCTTAACTTAGGGCATACTTTTAAAATATACCAATCATTTGATTTACACGGTAGAACTATTCTTAGATAAACCGTGCAAACGGGAGCCGTGTAAAATGAGATTGATTAATTGATTGTTTCATTAACATCACTCTTAGAAACAATACGATGGTTACTGATGACAGACCTGTAATTTGGAGCCTCGGTCAAGTGACGAGGGTGGTACCTGGGCTGGAATTTCCCTCTCCAAACTTCCACATCACGCCAATGGGAGGACTTGGAGCTCGACAGACTTAACGTGCATCAGTCCCTCTATATGAAGGGCCTCAAATAGCATCATTGTGTGAAATAAGATAAGCATTGCATGAAAAAAATAATGGGTTCTTTAATTTTAGAGCACTCTAATGTTCAGATCTTTTCAGTTTAATTTTGTAAACGTTAACACAAATAAACAATATTCGGTACAAAAAATATTAAGAAGCATAGATAAAAATAAACAATGTTCTTTACAAAGTAAAACAATAATCTACAAACAAAGTTACGAGATTCCGAACAAATACAAACAATAAAGGAATTCCAACATTAATTAATCTTCACAACAGCTATAACTCCATGTATTCTTCATTTTATGCCCAGGCATTTATGTTGACATCATTTTCTCAAAAAAAAAAAAAAAATTGAAACGGAAATAAAAATTAGTTTTTACTCTTCGTCCAAGAGCTTTAAAAAGGTAGAATTCTACTTTTATTTGGTTCTGCAAAACGTAGCATCAATAATTTAGTCACTAGCAGAAAATTCATCATTTCTCATAGGTACTGCTTCACTTATAGAGTTGTTGACTACATTTTCCACTTCATTAATTATGCTTGATTTACTTTCAGGCTTTATGAAATTGGTGACCGAATGAAGCCAAACATTTTGAATATATACAAGGACTACATTTATATGATGCTCAATTAATAAAGGCAAAACCACAGAACAATCAAAATGTTCGCCCCCGCCGTCTTTTTTCATTGAACAACCGCACAAATTATGTACCGTGAAAAACATAAAATAGGTGCATTCCATTATTAATATGAGTGTATGAATTATAATATCAATCTATTTGCCCTCCCATATCCTTAAAACTCCCAAATACTCTAAAATACAATTTTTCTCTTTAAAATGTAAAAGATAGACATTTATAGCCACAGTATAATTAATATAATTAACAAACATGTACATGCTTTGGACATGAGTAAATGGAATGGTAAAAATGAAGTGATTAGTATAATACAAATTCTTTTACATGTCTTAGTTTTTACATGCTGCAGAAGTCAAAATATGATATCAGAGCTAGGATATTTTTCTATTTGAAAAACTGTCCCCTGTTCGAATTTTATTCTTTGCCATTAGACGAAGGTATGAGGGTTGTTCAAAAAATACTTGTATTTGAAGACAGATGGCATTATTATGGTAAACCGTTGTTACATTGGGTGCTACCATCTATGAAACGGAACCGAAATAAATTTTACACTTATTCATAAGCTAGTTTTGTTTTGATAGTCATTTGCTGCCGAATTAAAATTAGATTGATGCCGCGTCGAGTCGTCACCATCGGTAAGACCTGGATTCCTCATTATGTACCATAAATCAAACAAAAAGCAAAACGTTGGGTTGCTTCAGTTGAAGATGGTCTCATCAGCCGGAAAAATTATGATGAATTTTGGAGGTGCGAAAGGCACCATGACACGAATACGAATAACTGAGACTCAGATATCTGTCTAGTGAATCATGAATACTTACTAAAAACAAACCATTTTCATGTCTACGAGCATCATCTCTTAGAATCTTTAAGACTAATTGAACGATTTTCGTATTCTTAGAGAAATGTGTATTTATTTAGTTATTCTTTCGTAACGTATACAGTTTTATGTGTTTCAATCATTTCATTTAATTTTTGAGATAGCTTTTGCTCATTTTTAAAACAATTCTCAATTTCTTAAAGAATGAGTAAAACAGCAATTACACTCCAATTTTCTTTTTGTTGGTCGTCCGCATCTTTAAATAATTGCTTGCACATCCTGATTTATTACTGTTATGAGAACTGATTATTTAATAAGAGGATCATTATATTAATCTGTTATTTCTTTTGCATACACACATTACATGTGTATACTATTTCTAGATAATTGTTAAGTATTTTTTGCTCATTTTTTTCAAGATTTTAAATGTATCTTGCTCGTTTTAATGATTTTTTTCAAGTTTTTATTCATTCTCTGATGACTAATTAAAAGATCAGTAGTACTTTTTGAAAAGGACATCTCTATTTAAGGGACAGTTCTGTTGGTCGCGTTCCTTTGAATAGAATATGTTTTTACTTTTTATTAAGGGACACCTCTACTTAAAGGACAATATGTCTGATCCGTTGGATGTCCCTTATTCGGAAGTACTTCTGTATAAATATTTTTCTCTAATCATAAATTATAAGAAAATAAAAATTCTTTCACTCTCTAATAAAATTTTGGGATTAAAATTAGAAAAAAAATTACGCATTGTTCACAGATAATGTTCAGAAAAAAAATTACTCTCCCTTATGTAGATTATTGTTTGATATTTAAACAAACTTAATTTAAAAAAATAATTTAATTGAAAAATAAAATAAATGAAAGTAACTATCGATTGTGTGTATTATATTGAGTGCATCGTAGATTGTACTTAACCATGAATCCTCAAAACATAGCTAATCGGAAACGCAAAAATGAATGTATTTTCTGTTACAGGTGTCTTTGAGTTATATCTTAATCGAATGTTGCATGTAGTACCAAGTTTTTTGTAATTAAATTTTCGTCTGAAATTATTTTTTGTGCAATGTATTGATATACTTATTAGTGAGTATAAAGTGTGTGTAAACAGAAATAAATGCTGATACATTATAATTTATTAATATTGAGGGCAATCTATAGTTTTTGTCATCAGCCTTTCATGAATTCGGTGCATCATTATAAAAAGTCATTTGATCCGGAAGGGAAAAAAATCACATAAAAATAATTCCCGCTTAAATAACCAAAGATAATCTCATAATTTAAAAAAAATGCGTAAAAAAGAATTCGGAAATATGAAATACATTCAAAGCAGCTAAGAAGATAACAACGAAAGGATTCATAAGCCATAATGAACATAATACTGCATGATAATTTTTCATTCAACATCTTTTTTTTCCCTTTTAATAACCCATTCAACTTCCAAAAATTCGCTCCCGATAACGACCAAACCAAACTTTCCCATTAAACAATAATTCTTTACTTCTCCAAGTAGAAAAGAGAGAAAAAAAAAAGGGGGGGGGAAAATCATGAACGAAATGTGAATTAAACGAATTGTTTCGGGCGTAAAAGAAATAAATTATGTGACGATCTGTGTCAAAATCGGAAAGAAAAAAAAATCTCTCTAAAAAAAAAAAAGTCAAAAATCCGTAGTCCCAATTGTCCACAACCCCCTCTTAGAAGAAACTTTTCGCTTGGGCGGTACTAACTATATCCCGTTTAGCATCTCAAACGATGAAATAGGAAGGTGACTGTGCCACGTCCACCCCAAGCCCCTCTCAATGGGCTTTAGGAACAGTGAAGGTTGTAGTCAAACTAAAGGAGTGAGGGCGGAGAACGGGGGGCAGGCGAGAAACGAAGCAGGAAAAGCCGAAGCTCCTCTATCCTGCCTCTCCCTCATAAATCCCTGGGTTGGAAAATTGTTCGCATTCCTGAAATACTTTCTCTTCCATTCAGAGGGTGGTCGGGGTACAGAGAGCAGCTCCGCTCCGAATCCCCACCCCCTCCACGTTTCAGGAAATCCAATATCAAGACACCAGAGGCAGACGTTATTGCTGCGTCAAGTCGACCCCCCCCCGGGGGTGTAGGGGAGGGAAGAGAAGCAGAAAGGAGGAACCCACGAATAGGGAGTAAGCTCAGTTTGTCAGGGGGGGGGGGGGGAAAGGAAGGGAAGATCGTGTGCGTGTGGGGGGGAGGTTAAACCTAGAGGGCAAACGGTCTGCACTTGGCATTCATCCCCATTGAAGTTGTCATTGCTCGCCAAGGGAAAGACGCCATCAATTTCAATTAACGAGCGATTCGGGTTCGAGGTGTGCTTTTTGGCGGATTTCCTTCTATCGCCAAAAAGTGTGTCGTGCAGTGAAAATCGCTCTCCTGGCGTTTAGTTTTACAATATTATTAAAGGCAACTAGAGGAGAGGGAAAAGGGGATCATTCTATTAATTTCTTTGTTATTGCGGTCGAACGTTTGTGGTTAATTTCTTCTTGGTTATAAATGTCGATTAAGTGGTATTACGTGGCTAATACAGGTTGAAGTTCGTTTTGGTCGTTGAGTGAGCCGTGTTATCATAACGCGAGGACCAGGAGAGAGATTTTCGGATTTACAGCCGAGAGAGAGAGAGAGAGAAAGATTATGCGATACTACATTTTGCGTTAATTGCATTTTTCAGAAATAGTATTTCACCTATCTTGTTATGGGCTAAAAATAGTATATTATTTGTTGGATAAAAAGTAATTCGCGAATTTCAATTTTTTAAGAGATATAAAATTGTCAGTTGTATGGCTAAGACAAATAATTCAAAATACCCACTTGGAATGTTTTTATAAAAAAATATCTTTTCTAGTCCCAATAATGCATATTTCAAAGATGGACTATATTCAACTCATGCAGATATAAATTCGTAGCCTTCTATAATGCGATGCTTTCTTTTAAACACATGCAATTATCATTTAAAGAAAGGCTTTTGTTTAATGATACATATTATACTGTACAAATATATTTAAATACATATTTCTTAAAGAATACGATAGGTATTTTATATAAAAAAATGCTTCGTTTAATCATATTAATTAACTATTGTAGAAGAACATTTATTACTGGAACAAAAATTTAGAATGTTTTTTTTTTTCTTTCAAAATTTCAGTTGTCGTTAGTTGTTTAAAGTCATACAGAAGTCAGAGAAAATATATCTATAAATTAAATAAATAAGTCAATACATTTTAAACATCTTTTTTTTTTTGTCTTTCCTTTTACAACTAATAAACATCATTATTCAATTATATTTGAGGTTATACACTTTCAATATTAAATGTTATTAGATATTTTTTTGCCCTCATATTTACATAATTTTTATTACATTAGGTTATAGTCAAGGACTTGCAGATAACTATTCTAGTAGAAAGCACATTCAAGAAATATTTGAGCAAAATGTTTAAATAAACATTCAAGCATTCTACGCAACTTGATATATACTAAACGAGTATATAAAAATATGTATGTTTAATAATAAGAAACATTTTTAAATATTTCAATATATCAATAATGTTAATATATAACCTTTGTTTGACAAGACATTATAATCCACACTCTCTTTTTTTTTTCCCTTCAAAACTTTTAAAAAAATCAATGCTCTTATGTTTTGAATTCGGTAACTCAATGTATGGATTAATTTCTTTCATGCTCTTAAAATTTTTTATTTCATTGTGTTTTTGCTCAGAGTTTTAAAATTTTATTCATATGATATCTTGTACTACTAATTTAATTGGGAAAGAAATTATGTAATTCATTGAAAGATAGTAATTTTTTTTAAGGCAATACAGTATTCTGTGAATAAGTTTAATATAAAAATTGAGTTCGCCAGTTTTAACTAATGTAGAAAATGGTATCTGAAACAACCTTAAGTAATTGCAATTTTTATGAAAAAAATAAAAAAAGGTCTCTATAAGTAATAAAGTATGTTACTCTTTCACACACACACGCGCGCGCGCGCGTGTGTGTGTTTATAAATATATAAAAATTAAATTTACAAATAAAATTAGTTTTTGAAGTAATAAAAATTTACAAGAAATATCAATCAAATGAATGAATAAAGAAATATTTTGATTACAAAAACGTATAGTAAAAGTTTAAAAAAAAATCACATTTTTTTTAAGATTGATATCAAACTAAATTTTTTCAATTTTTTTCTTAAAATTTAGACATCTATTTTAGATAATTTAGAATGAATGGTATTAAATAGACATACTTATTTTATTTCAATGCATTTTATTGAATGAAATTATTCGTTAAGTACAATTTAGAGTGAAGAAAAGCGTTTCAAAATTCAATGCTGTTTTTGGTTTTGCATTTTTTAGGAGGAAAAAAATTAAATAAAAGTGATGCTTGCTTGTCTACAATTTAAGAATATCAACATGAAAAAAAAATTACATGACTAATCTAGTAATTTATCACAAGATCAAAGAAAATATTTACATAAACTGTTGTCCTGAAATGTTTGTGTGCAAAATAATTTTATGTATTGCATAAAAAAAATCTTAAATGAATACATACATGATGAATTCAAAAAAAGTCTAACTTGCTCATTTCAAACTAGCAACTTTCAGTTGGGATCAAAACTTCATTTTTTTTTAAAGTTTCATAAGAAAAATGTGCTTAAAACAAATATAAATTACGACATTTTATTAACAATGTTTCTTTCTGCGAAGCAACCGTCACTAAACCACAGTTTTTAAATATGAAATCCGTCGTCAAAAGCCTTTGAGTTATAATCAATTAATAAATTGATTCACGCAGCAATTTGGGGCCATTTGATAAACGTATTAATTATGTTTTTCTGTAATAAAATTTAAAAAATATTTTGTATTTACTCTTTGAATGAAATAACAAAAATAGTTAGAATGTATTGGGAATGTGACACCTGTGTGAGGTGTCACGACAGCTAGGAACAGGTATCTCCTATTCTCAGCGATTGTGACAGCTCGGATGCTGTTTTCAACACTTGACCAACATGGTTCAAAATTATGAAATCCACCTCCAATAATAAGCACGTTGCCTCTGAATGTAACGGTAATAAACAATCAATAAAAAAAAGAAAGAAGAAAAAAAAAGAAACTCCTGTTTTCGTAAATTTACTTGAAGAAGGTACTAGTCATGTTGAAAAAGTATTTGAATGCTTTGTTTAATGTGAATTCATTTGAATGTAATTAAGTATACGAGTGCTCTTTTTGTGCAGAACTAAGAAATAGGTATTCATTGAAATGAGATCTGTATGATTAATTTACATTTACATCAGCATCAGAATCAGAATTAAAATAATTTTAAAAGTCTTCAAGGTTTAAAAGGAATATTCTCTTGACATACAATTTTTATTTGAAATATTATGTAAAGGAACAGTTACAAATTTAAATGTGTCTCAATTGTTGCTTGATTTCCTGTGTATACTGATGATTACGAATTGACGGTGACAATTTGACGCAAAATGATGAAGACAACACAACATAGTATCGATTCATTTAGATTTGTCAGCAAATGTCTGCCAAATCAAAAATGACCTGTATTTCAGTATTAAATTTCCTTTTTGGGCCGTTTAACAGATGTCAGCCCACAATGATAACTCCAATTTGCCTTGGCAACGCTATATATCGTCAAAACATATACTTTATGAATTACTGTAGGTGATATAATTTTGAACAAAATAGTAATATAAAATGATAATGCTCACACCTCTTCCTTTTGTGGAAGTAAAAATTAAAAAAAAAATATAATTTATATTTATATAAGTATTCATACTCGTAAGTAAATAGATAGTGAGTATAATTTTAAGTTGAATATAGTTCCATGTTAATATTTATATCATATACATATAATTTTTTTTGATGGAATGTTAGAAACTTTTCGTGTTCAGGTTTTTTTATTACATTTACTGCAAATATTTAAAAGCGGTTAAATGTTAAATATCAAATGGACTGAATTGTGTTTACTCAATTATTCCAAAATTGAATGCTTCGATTCTGTCAATGATTTGAAAATCAATGAAATGATGTGTGCAATCGCGTTGAGTTCATATAAAAGGGCGAATGAATAACTTTGCAAAAAGTGCATTGACCTTGACTATGGATGGAGGATTTTCTAAGCTTTTTATTTTAAGGTGGAAAAAACTTTCAAGACGCAGAATTCCTTAGTCTTTTTTTTATTTTGCTTTGTGAATATTCTCACCAATACGTTGAAAGATTCTGTTTTAAATGAATCTTCCCTCTCATTGACCCCCTTTCCCACTTTATATATTAAATAAATCTATGAAGGAAACTAACTAGTTATATTGAAAAAAAAAACTGATTAATTTCTTATTAGCACGCTTAACAATAAAAATACTCATAATGTTATGATATATGTGCTTTTCTCTTTCATACTACATTTAAAAAAGGCTTGCCAAGTATTTGATACTCTAAATGGAAATAATTCCTTACACATAATATAAACAACGTTAGATTTCCTTTCTTAAACCTCATTATCATGAAAAATGTTGCCATAGTTTATCTTAAATAATAATGAAAAAAAACCCCCGTTAAATTGTGATTTTGTACTTTTGATAACACACACACGCACACAAATACAACTAATACTACAGAAATTCATTACGATAATTTATAAGATAAAGGAAATAGTAAGATATAATTAACTATCACCGAAAATAACATTAATATTTAAAAGAGTATTACAAAAAGTACCTATTTTTGATTACAGATGACGTTGGTAAAACAAGATGGAGTTACCATTGCATCCTGACCCCTATTAAACGTCGCCAAAACATATATTGTACTAATTCAAAGGACAGTTTTTATTGCTGCCGCATCGTGGGTCACCGACGATGAGACCTGAATTCATCATTATAATTTTGAAATTAAACATCATACAAAGCAATGAATTACTTCCGGTGAAGTTGTTCCAAAAAAGGCGTGGACGGTTTCATCGCCCAGAAAAATTATGGCGACAATGTTTTGGGATGCGATTATCTCATGCTCATGGCAGATTGGTTTTATTAACTTCGCAATGGAAGCAGTACGGGGACTATTGGAGACGGATCTCGTAATTTTGAACCTCCGCCAAGAGACGAGGACGACATCTGAGCTGATTCTTCCCTCTCCTAACTTCCATTCCACACCAACTATGCTTATGTACTTCATAGGAAAAGCAAAAAATGTCTGATGGGCAACGGACTACAGTGAGTTACAGGGAAATCTATGGATTACTATAGTTATTCCTTTCCCATCCCTAATAACGTTTTCCCCATTGCAGGTACGGGTACTTTTTGAACAACGCGTCGTAATGTATCACCGATTATAATTTGACACTCCTTCGAAATCTTCCCTAGCGCCCCTGGTCAAGAACATTTTCTCTGAATGATAAATTCTCCCACATATATACAGAACACTTTTAGGAAATCATCTTGTATAAAAGTATGCATTTCTATCCTTCCTTCCAAATGAATGGAATATTTTGGCTAAACGCCAACTAGGATTGCGAAATTTACAATTCAGCTATTTGTTTCGTGAGAATGCAAAACATATTTCAGATAAGCTGATGGGATTTTAGGATACAACTGTATTTTGGTACAGTGGTTCGGATGATTGAATAAATTAGTCATATTTACTGTTTAATATTTTTTATTCATTTTAGTATTTCAAATAATATAGGCTATAAGGATTAAGTTCCACGATTTTAAATGCGTCTTCTTGGAAAATATTACACAGCTCATTAGTATTTTGAAAACCCAGAAAAATTTGTTACAGTGAAATCTGAAAAAAAAAATTAAAATTCAATTTTTTCCGTCCTCGGTGATAGTAAACAACTAAATAATACATATTTATAAGAATTGGCACAAAATTTATAGCAACTTATGCTCATATATGTCCATTATTCAACTTATTATCATATTAAACAGGTTTTGAGAGTTAAAAAAAATTCATTCAATTTTTGCAACGTTCGAAAATTTTCTGCTTTTGTTTTTTTCTGAATGCCTGTAATACAGGCATTATTAAATAAGTTTTTACTTTTATGTTTTAAGGCAATAAAGATTACCCTATAATTCGTTTGTTTATATTAAGCATTTTTTCTCAAAATAATTCTGATTAAAAGAAAAATGCTTAGTTAAAGGAAAATTCATTCTTTTATACATAAAAGGTTAATAAATCTTAATTGTTATAAATCTTATCCTTTTATGCATAAAAGGATAATCCTTACGTTGGGAATCGTCCTTACTCGCCTAACAATGCAATATTTAGATACTTGCGACCAGTTTTAACTAATATTTCAATAATTTTCTTTAATAAACTTTGCCACCACATAAAAACGTTGTTTTTAAGAACGTTGGTTTTTATCTCGAATTATTTTTATTTTTCGAAAATAGGTTTTATATAAATAGACTTTAAATCAAGACATTTTATGTTACATATCGTTAAACAAGGTAAGGGACGAAAAATATAACAATATGCGTTTACATATGTAAATTTTAACGAAAATTATCTACTGATACATATGACTCATAGTGATGACGACACTCAAAATAAAATACATATTATTTTTTTAAATCAGACCTACAAATTTTATACAAGTCATTAAGTTTAAGAAAAACTCACCCAACAATTTTAATTTTGAAAGTATTATTATTAATTTTGCTTTTAATGAATTATCGTGATTTTAAAAACATCTTTCAATCCTTATCATTATTCCTAGGTTTTATTACGAATACGTAATGCCTGGGCACTACCTTGTTAGCCTTCTCTATTTTTGTTAGCTTTTCAGTTCGAATTGTTTAAAATAACAACTCCCTCTCCCAAACAAAATAAAACATGATTCTTGCTGATTGTATTGAAATTAAGAAGTGTAATGGATGGATTTGATGAGGGGGATGATAGAGATTGTTGCATAGCGAGTGAATATTGTTAGTAGACTGATTTTCAATAGATATCCTTTGTAGAGGAAGTCCATATAGAAGCACTTGGATTTTCCGCTCGGACCCTCAACCCTATTGACATTTCTTACTCGAACCCGAGTGAGTTGGTAAGGGTGATATTAAACTTTTATCCCAAACTATATTTTTGGCACGTTGAGGAAAAATAAAGAGAGAGTAAAACAACATAAATCTTTAACAATTTGAAGATAAACTAATAAACTGATTTTAAAAGTACGTGACGTTCTCTTTATTTGATCGTGGAAATATTGTTAATCAACATACGTTTAGTTAATGATCACTCAGGTACATTATAGAGAGGCGTCACAGTTTTTCTTATAAATTTAATCATAAAAACAGTTTACTAAAAAGTTTTAATATTGTGCTAAATAATAGAAAAATATTTATTCTAGTCTTTTCTTTATATGTTTTTAAAAAAGTTCTTCATTGTTAGTAGCACTGTTTAACTGATGAAATTTATGCAAAACGAATTAAATAATTGCAAACAAATCGCAAGTAGAACTAATGTAACTAAGATAAATTGGTGTACTTTCAAAATAACAGACGATTGCTTTTGTGCCTTTTAAAATAAAAATCGTTGTGGATTTTGGATTTCATTTAATTATCTTCCCATTACCACACACACAAACATTTTATTTTGTCCTCAGTAATATTTTTATATACATTGCCTTTTAAAAGATAGACTTTTCAAAATAAAAAAATAGATTTTTTTAAATTAAACTAAATAATCATTTCGGATTAATAATTATGAATAATATGTATACGAGAAAATTTTATACATTTGTGAATTTTTTTTACAGATTCTTACTAAGAGGTTAAATTACTCCTATATGCATTTGTAATATGGTATGTTCCTCCATATATTTGTAATATTTTAATTCAGAGTTGCGTTAATCGTGGTTTTTTTTTCCAAATTCCTTTGATTTTTTAAGATAGGGTCATGTCTGTGAAAATTTATTAGAAATAAAAATGTAAGCAAATGGATCCAGCCAATGTTTTTCTTTTCTAAAATGGGTTTAATCATGAAGCTTTAAGCATAAAAATTTGTGTTCTTTTTATAATATTCCTATTCAAAATTATCATCTGTAAAAATTATCTATGTTACCCCTTTTTTTAATTTTCGAAATTTCAAGCAGAAGTTCTCCGGTTAGTTATTTAAACTTTTGTTTTGCTTTTAATATTTTTTAGAATAATTAAATATTCTGTTATTTTAGTTCATTAATTGAACTCCTAATCGTAATAAAAACTGCGACAGTATTTTTTTTTACTTTTTAAGACCATTTTATTCGCAACGTTTTCAAACATTGAATAATTTAATGATTCTATGATTATATGGAATAAACAATTAAAGAGAAGAAAAAATTCGGGTTCACAAAAAAAACCCCCCCCCCCTCATGTGAAAGTAAAAAAAAGAAAAAAAATTCGTGAAAAGTATACTCGATTTTTCACTGAATTTTATTAAATGTTCGATTTTTTTGTTTGTTTTTCCGCTTGAGATCAAACCTTTCTTTTTTAACAAAAAAAAAAAAAAAAAAAAAACTTATTAGTAGAAAGAATCAATAAAAGAAAGATTTTTTGTACATGATTTTTGGTAATATGAAATTTTGATCCCCATTGTTAAATAATTTTTATCTTTTTGATGAGTTTTCATTATTATTATTTCGATTATTTTCATATACCTTTAAATTTTAAATCAAAAGTAATTTTAATGCACAAATAAGTAATAAAATTACCATTTTAATCAAATATTCAATGGATAATTTTTATTGTTTAAGAAAAATTCTTAATACATATAAATCATTATTTTGCAGAAAAATATTTTGAAGTAAAATCCCGAGTTTAACTCGAAGGTGTATATTTCCCAGTTTTAATATGAATAATTCTGAATGTATCTTAAACTCTTGTGTAAAGAGTAGCATATATTTTAAATTTTACGACTTTTTAAAGTTACCTCAGATTATGACGTTGGACTATTCGAGATTTTCTCTTCACTAAGCTTGGGGACTTTTAGGTAATTCGAACCGTATACAATTACAACTCCTTGCCAATCGAATGACACGTGACTAGGAAAATTAGACAAATGTAAGAAATGTAATGATTTTAATTGGAAGTAAAGAGATGTATAAAGGAAATAGAATTGAAAGGAAAGAGAATGGAGACAGATGATTACAACAAGCTTATAGGTATTGCAGTTTCGAATGAATCATCGTAATTAATCATTTATGTTGAAGGTAGTTCAGAATAACAGGAGTTCAAATTGGAATAACTGGTGTCGAATCTGTTATAATCGAGAAGAATCGGAATGAGGGATTTGGTAAGCTAAGACTTCATTATTTGAACATAAACTACGATTAAACGAGTTAAGAGGGATTCGAGAGAGAGTGATGTTACATTTCTTTGGTAGTTAATTAAGTGTTTTGTCTTTCTTTTACGAATCTTCAATAGCAGTTTTGAACTTATTAACTGTTTATTGATATCTTAAGATGATCGTAGAGTTAAAAATATAATGAAGTTCATTAGAAATTTTATTAATACATTCATTTATTAAGTAAGTGAAATGTATTAATAAAATCAAAAAGTCTTCCATGGCGCATTGTCTTCTTGCATGAAATGCTCTCAATATCAACTTACAACGTAACGATTTTCTTAAAAAAGTTTGAGCATAAAATAAAAAACAGAAAATATTGGAAAATCTTATATTATTTTAAATAGAATACAATCTCACATCCGTTGATTTACGGGGTAGATAAGTTCTTCGAAAAATTGTACGAACTTAAACCATGCAAAACAAAATAAATTCATAAAAAGTAGAATGATATATTCAATCAAACTGTAAACCAATTAAATTGATCTAAAGAACATACAGAAAAGTCGAGGATATGTTCGTTGTAATAGTAAAATGAGAGGCAAGGATTACATGAATAGTAGTTCTTTAATTTTTAAATACTTTAAGGCTAATACTTTTTCTTTAAAATGAAGAAAATAAATTTAAATTAACGATATTCCTTACAAATAAAAACAATAACATACACAAACAAATTAACCATATTCCTTACAAATAAAAACAATAAAAATATTCAAACATAAAAGGCTTCATAACATTTACAACTTAAAAAATCGAAATAAAAATTAATATTTAATCTTCTTCAGAGCTTTGAAAAACTAGAGTTTTCCGTTTCATTGGTTGTAAGATTTAATATCACAATTTGATTCAATGATAGAAAATTCTACAACGTTCCTCAAAGGTACTGCTTACCTAATTGAGATGTTGGGCTAGTTTTTCCACTTCTTTGACTATATTTATTTATTTTTGGAAGGTATGAAATCGGTTTGCTCATTTTGAAGGATTTCTTATACATTTCTTCATATTGATTAAGCGCATTTTTTATTGTTACTTGAAATTTAAAGGCTCCATCAAAACTCAAAACAAAATACCCATCCTCCAAAGTTTTCGTTTATTTTCACTTAAAAACCGTATAAAGTACTATGCAAAAAAGGAGAGATTTGAGTATTATCACAACATATATAAAACGTATCAGTCATTGCAAAAGTAAAAGAAATTTAATTCTTAGAAGTTGTTTTCATAAAAAATGAAATAATTTCTTTTGAAGAATACCGTGAAAATATACTAAATTTATTACTATAAATATTAAATGAAGGTTTCAATGGCATTTAGATTTCTAAAATAAGATAGGTTTATTAAACTTAAAAGCTACAATATTAATAGCCTTATTTCAACTGTACTAATTTATTAATATTTTATTTGATAGGTATCAACTAATTTTATTTTGTTGTGATATTTATTCTCTTCTTCTCATAATATAGTTTATTTACTGTAAACTTTTCCAAGTTTACTAGACAATGTTGATAAAAAATTTGAATGTAGAATAATTTTTTTATGCAATTTTATTTTTACTTTGTGTTTCTCAGCATATACTATTTTTATTCCCAGAGAAAATTAATAAATAAGGAAGTCAATTTTAAAATAGATTTAAAAACACGAACATCATGGAATTGCCTCTGTTCCTTTATTTTATTTACAAAATAAAAAAAAAATCCGCAGCTAATATAATTCCTTTTCTTTCATTAATGATTTACAACAATAGAGAGGCGAAAGGTTACCTGTTACCAAAATTATATCGTTTTTAATACCAGCAGAAAACCAAATGCATTCTTTTATAGCTATTTAGAGCACTGTTTATGAAGTAATAAGACTTTAAAACCAACGATATCATTGCTGCGATCGCCAATTTAAAAAGAGTTATTCGCCAAAACCTAGTAACCATCCTGACGTCGAAGGGGCGCCTGTTGCAACCCCTGATCGTATCTGTCTCCCTTCTCCAGTTTTCTCTCTCTCTCTTACAGTGTGGCCCCACCCCCATGTCTTCCATCTCTTCCTCACCCACCCCTTTTACTCTTTCTTTCCTTTTATCTTCCCCCCTCCCGCATCCCTCTTTTCTTCATCCCTCATGTCTCTGCTTCTCAGCATCCTTTGCTCTTCGGCATCTCTCCCTTTTCTTTCCTCCCGCATCTTCGCCGTTTATTAAAATCCACGATTAGCCTCTCCCATGCAAATGAGAAGTTTTCGTCCCTCGAAAAGAAACAATTCATAGGCGCAGGTGGCGTTCTTTCCTTTCGTTCCACCTCCTCCCCTTCCTCGATCCTCCCTCTGCATCCCTTCCTCTCTCGACATGCATTCTCTCTCTTCTCCACCCCCTTATAGTCTTTGACGGCAACGTGTCGCTATATTTTAAAGTCTTTGAGAATGAAAGAATGAACTCGGATTTCTGAAAGATGGTTTATTTCTTTTTCCCCTCTATCTTTCTTTCTTTCTTCTTCTTTCTATTCTTTATTATTATTATTATCGTTGTTATTATTATTTTCTACCTACATTCCTTTTTCTGTGTAAGACACTATTCTATACTTTTCGCTTTTCGAGGTTGATATAATTGGGGAAGTGAAAATTTTAAAAGGTGTTTCCGCTGTCAGCGCAAAAAAGATTTTGGGTTTCTTCCTAAACTTAGCAACTCAAAACTCCAGTGTCTGAAATTGTTATAAACAATGCAGCGGAAAGCTCTTTGACGCTTTTAGGGAATAAATATCATCCACATTCTATTCTTCCTTCGACCAAGTACTCATAGGAAGCAAACAGGGAAGGGTTTAGTTGATAGTTCTTCTAAATTTTTATCAGGTTGTTTATTTATAAGATTTCCTTTTCAGATTTTCTAACATGAGATAGCGAGGTATTCATATTGCCACACTTATATTACTTTTTTTTTTTATTTATTGTTGTACATCCAGAGTATTATGTTTTTGAATAACTTTTTTCAGCTATTAGTTTTCAATATAAAAGTCTGAAAATTCTATTGAAAACTTAAATCATCCATTCTAAGAATTAATAATATGAATGTCTTTCTTAGAAGAGCATTTCCAATGAAAAAAAAATCATATTAGATTTCATAGTATTACAAAATTATTTCCCCCCATACATAAATGAACCTAATTTTTATATAAAAATACGTCTGAACTATATTTTATCACTTATTGAAATAATTTATTAATCTTCATTTTAGAAATGTAAGGGAACTAATTAGCTGTAAAATCCTTCACTGCATGTGTTTTAAAAATATACTCCTTTTATTCATAAGTCTCTTATATATTAAAAAGCTGAAAAAACATGTTATTCACATGAACGCTCTTGATAGAAAATAATAAAACAGAGCATAGGGAAAAAAAAGATAAGAACTATTAGAAATGTCTAAAAGTTTCAAATTAAAAAAATTATATTTTGCAAATTTAAAGCGTGTATTTTGAATATTTTAAAACCCCATTGTTTTGTGTTTCTTATTAAACACAAAGCAGGAAAAGACCATTTCGGTTATTATTTCTATCCAGGACAATATCTTGAACGTTTTAGTTAAAATTTCTTTTCAGTGCTTGTCGAATCATTAGAATGAAAATTACGACCTAAAACGGATTTGATTAGTTTCAGAAATACTTTTTTTAAAAAAATGTTTTCTACCATCCAAACGAAATGCAAGAAAATAGAAAGAAATGCACATTTGGTTTATTTCACTTTAAAATTCAATTGAATTCTCCATGTATAATATATATATATATATATGGGGAGTTGTTTATACACCCGTAAAACTAGCTTAAACGCACTTTTCCCATTCCACAGGACAGTATTACATTGACTCTATTTTTTTTTTATTAATTCACTTCTCATTAGAAGTGTTATTTTTTGTATTGACCTAAGTTTTAATTTTTAACTAATGGTTTATGTGTTTCAAATTAAAATTATTAAGAATAATTTTTATTTCAATAATCTTATGCTCTTTTCTTTATAATATTTTGTATATGTTTTTAATTTAGAATAATATTTTTAATTTTATTGTATGGTTATTTTGGTAATTTAATGAATTTTTAGTTTTCGTCCGTATATTTGTAAGTTTTGATTTTAACTCATTTTAAATTTGTTTTAGATTATTTAAACTGTGTTTTAACATGATTTGGTACAGTTAAAAATGTCTAATTAACATTAACAATTATTAACTTTCTTACGCACACACACATATAAGTGTTTATGTTGTTTGATAACAAATGAAAACTAAATTCTGTATTAATAATCTTGTTCTTTTGAACTGGGCTAACTGCTTATAATTTATTTGGTTTGCAACCCATATAGAAATAATAATGGATCTCAAATCTCATTTAGAAATAAATCTTAAAATACATATTTTTAGTGGTGAACTAAACAGTGTGGTGAAAAAATTTAGTTACTCTTATAAAGAAAAAAATTTCCATATTGTTATGTTGTAATATGGACTATTCATGCTCTTTCTCTTAGCTGGATTTCCTTTGTGATTTTATATTTAAGTTTCTAGATCCTTTCCGATCAAATGAAACGTGATAACTCAAATTAAATTAACATAAGAAATGAAGTGAATGGATTTAAAGAAATACATATAAAAGTGACAGAGAATTGAATATAGTGGTTAGTTGTGAATTAATAGTGAGTAGACTGCATTTGGTGTAAGACAGTGATTGCGATTTTGACAAACTCACGGAGATGAAAGATTATCCAGATTGATTTCAGTTAGGCGGAATTGAAGAAACGCTCGAACTCTCAATATTTGTGATTAAATACACTCGAACCCGAGTGTGTTGATAAGTTAGTTATTAATTTTAAACAAGATTTCAGGCCTTTTGAGGTTAGTACATAGAAAGATAGACTATTTGTTACATATTCAAGATTGAAGGATAAATAAATTATTTGATTCAAATCAGATTATTTCTTATGTTGAGTTTTATATACTGTACATACACTTTCATTTAGTAACTTTGAAATAATACGGGACTCAGAAAACTATTGATCGAGAGGAATTACAATGCTGCCATATCAGATACTTCGAGATTCAGTTTTTTACAAAGAAATCTTATTAGTTAGAAAAAATTTGAAACAGTTTTTCTTATTCAAATAGTTGAAGAGTGACCAAGAAGATGGAAACATAAGAAAAGTTGCGAATGTTTTAGATTCTTAAAAATTAAGCAATAGAAATACTATTAATGCGAGACGAATGTAGTGAATTAAAATTAGTTCAAAAACTGGCATTTGACAGTTAAATGAAGATACATATTTAGATGCTTATAATGTAATCTTTGTCATTTTTTTATTGCAGAAAAGAAAAATTTACAAGTTGTAATATTGGCAGCAATAATCAGTGTTTCTCAATTATCAGACCACTTATCGGCTTTAGTGCCTAATACCTAAATATAAGTATACAAAAAAAAAAAAAAAAAAAAAATTAGAATAAATCAATTTGAACCAGACTCTCATATAATAATAATAATAAAAAGAATTTATCTGATCATATAGTGTAGCAAATATGGAGAGCTACTTACAATGTTGATCTTAAATTTGAAAGAGAAATTTTATACGGAAAAAGAAGGGAAAATATGAATAAAACTAAATAAATTTTAAGTGAATTTTCAGATATAAAATATACTGATTTTCAATTAATTCAGTTTACGTGGAAGTATTCTATTAAAAAATAAGTTGTTAAAAAGGCCAATGGATTGTCAGACTATTTTCTGAGATAAAGATTAAAAACTTTTTTTATTTGACTTTTTTTCAAAGTCGAAATTTTCTAGACTAACAAATTTTTAAACTTATATAAACTCTGTTATATGAATAAAAGAATATTTTGTATACTTTAAGTACGTATTTTTTGTGATATTAATGAATATTTTTTACGTGCTTTGATGTCGTTGCGATAATACTTTGGGGAAAAATATTCTTATAACAGTTTATATAGAGAGAACAAAAATGCTTTGTTAAAAGCGCTTTTTATGAGTTATTACAAAGTATAGTCATTATGTAATAAATGTATGTTAGAAATTAATTAAATTTTAAATGAGAAGGCGAAAAAAAAGGAGAATCAAATTTTTACTTCACAAGCGTCTATTATTCTTAAGTAATAGTACATTTTTCCTTTACTTTTTATACTTTGTTTTTGTGTTATTAAAGAGCCTCAAAGCTTTTCTTTAAATGGGTATTATCGTATAAAATAAAAAGAGCTATACAAGATTACTATATATTATTTTACACAAGACTACATAATTGATTTGAAGTGTGTTATTGTATTTACAAAATTATATTTTAAACAATACAACTAATAAATATTTTTGTGACTAACATTAAAATAAAAAAAATATTTTTGCAGCATTCTATTATCTTTATATAAAATTGCCAATATAATCTAAAATCTTTTCCTACACATTCCTCTGATTTTACTTTTTTGCGTATTCAGTAATTGTGTTTTTAGAATTTAGGCTTTTTATAAGCTTTATACACAAAATATATATACACAACAGATGTATATTCCATCTATTAAGGAAATTAAGGGAAACAAAGAAATTTACTACACGAAAAAATTATTTCTCATCTAAAAATATAAGTGAAAAATAATTTTAAGCATAATAAATATCTCTAGATTTGTGATACATTTGAGTTAGGGAAAAAAACCAAGTATTCCAATTTAAATTGTTAAAGTGTCCATTATCATAGTTTATCTCCAGAAATTCAGATTAATTCTGAAAAAAAGACATTACAAATAAGATCTAAATTTTAAAGGAGCGAATGATAAGAGATGAAAGAAAAAAACAACAATCGAAGCGAAATAAACACGGATTCAATAATATTCACTAAGCCTTGTTATGCAAATGTTATTGGTTATTGGCTTTCTAACTAAAAGCAATGGAAAATAAGTCAACCGTGAAAGAGGACGTTTCAGTTTTAGCTTTTATAAAATGGAAGAAAGAAAAAGAGAAATTCAAAGCGAGACTAGAGCAGAGTAATAATAATAAATAAAAAAAATAAATAAATAAAAAACAGAAAAAGGGAGGGGAAAAAAACAATCTATTTGTTCTAAACGAAATCAAAATGAAGACAGCTCAACTGAACAATCAGAAAGGAAAAATAATAAACACAAACTAGGCGAAGAACACAACCGTTAAGGGGGAAAACAAAATCAAATGCAGATAAAATACAGATAAAAGAAGAGGGAAGGAAGGGAAAAAAAATCAAAAAATAAAAGATCGATTTCGTTTGATGGTATTCATAGGAAGAAGGTCTTGAAACAAATGATTTTCCGTTCTTCTTTGAGAAACACGTCTTTCAGAAGAGACATTTGGAAAACATGTCGTCAACAGCTGCCTTAGACATGAGTGAAGAGAGATACGTAAAAGGGTTGTACTTTCGTTGTTGTTTTTTCACTCTCTCTTAGATATGTCTACTCTTTAAAATATTTGAAAGCGAAGTGATGCGTTGTTTCTATTTCACGTTTTTGAATTATGTGGAACTGATACGCGGGTAAGAATTAAAGGATACATGTTTAATAATTAATGGCGAGGAAAAAATAATTTAACGCATCTTTCACTCAAAAATTCTTCTGCATTCTATTTTCATGGAAGATTCCTCGAATTTTAAAATTCGTTAAGTTATTATAAAACAGACATTTTAAATAATTATTTAATAACAGAGAGATTGACTTAGAAAAATTATTAAGATTATTGTTATTTTTTTTTCATAATTGCTTGAACAAATGTAAAATAAAAACAAAAGAGTTAATTTACGCATTTTTAAAAACTTTTTGTGGGAAACAAGAAGCTAGATGTTATTTTAGATAAATGTTTTTTTCAAATTATTACTTATTTCTTACAAAAAAATTAACGGACTAATATAATTTTGCTTGATAAATATAAAGAATACGAAAAGAAATTGAATAAAATATTTTAAAACCTATTACCTTTTAAAAATTTTAATTGATTAAATCACGCCTTCTCGTGCAACAGAAGAAAAAAGGAAAATGTAAAATGTGTTTAAGTGGCTTTTATAAAGCCACTTAAACATAGTGGACCCAAATAATATCAAAGGTACGAAATCCATTCAACAAAGTTTTGATACATTTTCACTGGAATAGTAATCTTGATAAATTTATCCTAGCAGAATCATTTCTAACGTAGTATTTTGGGAATTTTTCCTACCTTATAAAGTTAACTTTTTTAATGATTATGTCTGCTAAGATGTTATATAAAATGTCTGTTAAAAGGTTCTACAATAAAAAATAAAAATGAACTGTTCTTTAATGTTTTCTGAAAAAAAGCTAAAAAATTTGTACTACATAAATTCATCAAATTCAACTTTAATACTGAAGATAAAATGCTATTGCCAATAAGTTTGTATATTTATCATGATGTAACATTACGTTAAATATACAAATTTATTTTTTATTATACAAATATATTATATTTTTGTGTGCGTGTGTGAATGAGAACCCCCCATTTTCCGAAATGGAAATTGCCATCTCTTCTTTTTATTTCATAAATGGTTCAAATATTTATTTCGATTAAGTAATCGAAGTTTTAAAGTAAAATTTACAATTCAAGATAAATAATCAAGTTATAGAGTAGTACAATACAATGATGACCGAAGGTGGGAAAAATTTAGAATAAAAACTAGTTTTATTCTAAATTTTAGAGGATAATTTTACTCTAAAATTAGCTTCTACCAAGGAGCTCCAAGGAGTAAAAAATAAAATTTAATAGGAGTCCAATAAAACTAGCTCCTACCACTAAAAACTAGTTTTTCTGAAAAGATAATTCTTAACAAATTATTATTCTGAAATACTTTTGTTAAATTTTTAAAAAAAGTTTAAAATTAAATAATTGCTGAAATATTTATGAAGACTTGCTTGTTTTAAAGGAAATATATTAATTTAGAAAGATTCTATAAAATATATAATTAACTCTTTTGGGAGATTTATAAATAATTGCTTATGATTGCTTTTTTTACGTTACACTGAGAAGCAATACAAGGGCTTTTGGCGACGTACCTCGTATTTTTGAGTCTCTGTCAAGTGGCGAGAACGACACCTGAACTGGCTCCTCCCTCTCCAAACTTCTACACCACGTAAACGAGAGGACATGTGATCTCAACCAAATTCAGCATGCATCAGCCCCACAACGCATGTCTTTAGTGACTCGAACCTACGATTTGACGAAAACAACGTCAGCTTCGGGCCCACGACCTTGCTGTGTGAAAACGGAATACTTAACGATAAACACACCAAGCAGGGCAGTAGAAGACTTAAACCGTGATAAATGTTATTTATTACTTGCTGCTAAGATATATTTTGCTGTTGGGGGGAGGAGATAATGGAATGTTGATTCAACACGACTAGTAATCATTCAGTGGCGAATATTGTGATTGGCTGTCAATAGTTGGTGTAATTATAAATTTAAAAAACTAAGCTGCAACATAAAATTTTTTGTTACATACTAACCTGTTGGCTGGATTGCAAATACATTTGTTGGGAAACAAAAGTGGCCGGCGAGTTTGGCATGCTTGGAGTACAAAATGAAGCTTTATGTTTATTTTGTACCATGCATAAATTAAGCATTTTCTTTCTTGCATCCATACGTGACAAAAAAAATTATGTAAAAATTCTAGGGAAAACAGTAAAAGTTTTCACTACTTTCATTATTTTTTTTTGCTTATAAAAACTTATAATCATATTTCAAAAATTAGTTATCATTTATGTATTCTTCCCTTTCAAATATTGTACTCTGATTCCTTATTTACAAAATAAGAGATGTGATTTCGAAGCATATATACGAGTAATTATTAATCTCACCAGACCTGTCTTACATACGAATTAAAGTAATTCTTCCAGATTCTCGCATTTACTCGTCTCAGTCCAAGAAGGAACATTACCCAGACTTAACACACAACCGAATAAAAAAAAGCTCACCCCTCTCCAAAGCAAAACTAAGATTCAATGAGTATGTTTTCATAAGCCCTGGGCCGAATCGGGACATACCTCACTCTAATGATATATCCCCGAGCAATACGGGGAGGGAAAAGAGTGGAAAAGAGAAGAAGAGAGAGAAAAATGGAAGAAATCAAAACAAAACTCTCGATGCCATACGAGAGAAGGAAAAGAAAAGCGAAAAAATCTTTTGGCGAAAGTTTGGATTTCTTGAGACGAAAGGGAGTGGGAGGTGGGGTCCGAGCTACACGAAATGATCAGAGGGTATAGAGAAGCTGAAATAGCCCGTAGTAATGAAACTACGGAAAGATGAAAGGCTGTTTTAGCGAGTGTTTGCTTGAGCTCCGAATCTAGGAAGAGAATCGAATCCTCCCTTGCCCTCCAGACAGAGTAAAGGGGTAGCCCCCTTCCAGGGCTATACGACGAGTGTTGACATTACCAGCGAGTCAACAGTATGGTTCCTCTTTATTTTTTTCCCCCTCTTTTCTGCCTTTAGTTTCCAAACACCTTAATCTCTCCCCCCCCCCCGCTTCCCAGTTCCTCGTGTGTAAGTCCCCCTCCCCTTCTCCATTCTTACTCCTCGACATTTTCTGGGTTCTGATTCACTGATTACGCTTTAATGGTCGAATGGACTTTATGTTCTATTAATTTTCTCGTTTGACAGGGTTTTAACCAGGATTCGATTCGGTGTAAGTACAACTCTTTTGTTGAAACGAGCGGTTTAATTAACCGGTATGCTTTGACAAGATTGGATAAGTTATTTTCACCGCATTAGGTTATTATTTTATTTTTATCCCTTTGCGGAGATGTTCTTTTTTTTCACAATTTTTTCTCCTGATATCAAAAGTGACAAAAGAGCACTGGGTATGAAATACACGTAGTAAAAGATCTTGAGCTTATTGGCTTTTATTTTTCGCTTTGCATCGATAAAAAGATTTTTTTTTTAAAAAATAAAAACTGTTGCATCAAAACAATTTTTAAATATAAACAACTTTCAGGTGAATTATTAAATGAGTACGTTTTTGTTGTTAAAATAATTCATCAATTGAAATGAATATTTCAAAAAGATAACCGGGTTAACTTTCACACAGTTTTTTAATATAACTATTTAGTTTTTTTTTTATAACTGTGGTACGTAAAAAAGGGAATACTTTCTTATTCACATACTCAGCGATATAAAATAATCTTTTTTACCTAAAGTATATAGCATAATGTTATTATTTGTACAACATTAATTATAATATAAAATCAAAATATATAAATAAATCAAATAACAAAGCAATTATGGGCTAAATTTATAAATCAGGACAAACGCAGTCACGTTTTTTTTAACCACTGAAGTCAATCCCGATTTCATTCTCCTTCTTCTTGATCTACTTATTATTTTAATTAACTAGATAAGGACGTGTTAGCATAAAATTTCTTCCAAAATTTATATATATAACATAAATATATTTAAATAAAAAGCATTTTTTTACATACGTATGTTAATATTGATAACAAACATGTTTCTAAAAGAAAATTTCTGTAAGAAATAAAATTGG
Source organism: Nephila pilipes (assembly GCA_019974015.1). Lineage (NCBI taxonomy): Eukaryota > Metazoa > Arthropoda > Arachnida > Araneae > Nephilidae > Nephila > Nephila pilipes. Next base: position 964,355 of record BMAW01049878.1, on the reverse strand, counting down.
TGATGGTGAAACTTTTGAACTGATCACCTGGAAATACGAGTCGCATCTATCATGTGACCATGACGTCACATGAACCTATTAATCCACATTTAAATATCCTGTGTGTACACATATATAAACCTTATAGGAATTTATTTACTTTCGAAATCAAGTTATTTATGTGAAAGGAGATCATTGATAACGATCATCATTACATTTTAAAGTATTGTTGAATTAGATTATTATTTTATAATAGATCGAACTAATTATAAGTTCGAATATTTTCTTCTTTATTATCAGATAGCTAATTATTCTATTTGACTGACTATATTTTTGACGAATCAACAATTCATTTGGTATTTTAGTGCATTAAGTATCCTAAGGACCTAATCCGTTATTAAGGCAGGGTTAGTGATTCGTTGAGTCGGTGGAGAAAATGATCTGGGATGTGAGTGTCTGTGCGATTTCAATTTACAAAACTGATTTAAATTTTAAGATTATAATTACTCTGAAATTAATTATATATGAATTATCAATCAATAAATTTTGTTTTAGTAATAAGCGATGTAATTGAGTTCGTTTATCAGTTATATCCGTCTAAATTTATTATTTTAATGTTATCCCAAATTAATTCTTTGGACTTCTTTAGCATAATTATTTTACACGTGTTATATTGATAATATTTTAATGTATATAGTTCTTAAAATTGTAAAAAATTTATAATTTATTGTTCGTATTAAAGGATTGAATATTTTAACAAAAATGATATTAGATCATAAATTCTGAATGGCCTGAATATGATGAATAATTTTTTCTTAGTCTTATAAAATTTTCTTCTCCGGCGAATTGTTTTGGTATTGGATTGTTCTTAAGATGCCTAAAGAGATTATTTTTTCGATAATTATAACCAGTTTCTTTATGTAAAGTTTTCTAAACATTTTCTGTTAGCCGAAGTGTCTTGCCCTTCTCCATTGACTAAAGTAACTCCCAACGTAAAAAGTAGTTGCAATTTTAATATTTTTAAGAAATTTTGATTTTGTGAGTGCATTTGAAACGATCGTGGGATATTCTGAAACTAAAATGTAACAGTACTGATCACAAATTTAAAAAAAAAAAAAAAGTATTTTCTCCTTTTTGCGTTTTTACAATAACATGTAGCTTAAAATGGAAGTAGTCTACATTTTTATAGTGTTTTTTGTATTAAAGAAGCTAATGTATAAGGACTAATTCAAGATATGGAAAATTTCTAAAGTGTAAATCATATATAGAAATGAACACGTTAGATTTTAAACATTATTTTGAAAGACGCTATTTTAACAACTGCTTTCACATAGTTGAATGAATTCGAATACTGACTTCACTAAAGACCCATCGTGTAGCGGGACTGATGCACATAAAATCTGACTGGGCTGAAAGTCCTCCCGTTGGTGGGAGTGTGGAGAATGGGATGCCAACTAAGTTGTCGTCCTTGTTACTTTGTAACGAAATGGCTTCGCTAAGTGTATTAGACATAATCACTCAATTAACATCAGCCTTAAATATTCAATCACTTTATTTCCACTTTGGATAAGTAATACCAAAAAAAAAAAAAAAAATTGTTGTTGAGAGGTTAACTAACCGCACCTTACCCAAATATTATAAATATTAATTTTACTTGTAACGACTAATTTTCATTATTCTGATTTTGTGCCATAACGTAATACATATTGAGTAATAATGAGCTGAAAAATTCAAGACTCGTTAGAATAACTAAAATTCTTTATTAATAGTCACTGATGGATAGCTATAGCCTCTCTCTCTCTCTCACTCGAATCTCAATTAACTGATCAGTATTAAATTAGGATTAATTAATAAATTCTTATCTTACCAATGCCCTCGTTTGATTCAGTTACTTACTACAAACAACTAATTCTTATCTTAATACTTCAAATGGAATTCATTTCAATCAATTTACAAAACTAATGAAAGACTTTCAAACCTAATTTATAAATCTCTATCAGCAAATCATTATACCTTCCTTTTCCTTTCAATCTATTTAATTTATGTATCCTTATCTCTAATTCGCTTCACTTCTGTCTTTATCTTATTTACCTAATCCCGTTTAATTTTGGTTGAGAAGAAATGGTAATTTTATGCAATTCAAATAATCATTAAGTCCCCGAGGTTAGTGAAGAGAAATTCGCAAATTGCCCAACGTCACAAACTTATCTGGGTAACTCTAAACAAATTATTCTAGTTTCATTGGATTCGACTGAAGCAGATCTCTACAGAATTACGGTTCTAAATTACACAGTCCGCCCTCAACATCCTTAGCATTTCTTTAGCGTGACATCAATTCAAACCATCCTTTCACGTAACTCAAAGTAAATGGATGATTCATTGCCACAAGCTTGTAAAGGTATATATTCTCAAGACTATTTTCACCTGACGTCAAAGAGTATATCACAATTTCAGATAGTAAAATGTCTCGATTTTTATCTACAAGTCTAAAAAGTTATAATACATAAAACTGCTTATCACATTTGAATTAAAAAAATAAGGAACATTTGAGAAAAGCAAAAATAATAAATATGAATGAAATTATAAATACTTAAAAACATCACTACATAAAAGACGAAGTATGAAATTTTTTCAGTTCATAAGGAAAAAGTCGATTAATTTAAATAGAAATGAATAAATACGATCTTTCTGTAGACACGTGAAGACAGAATATAATATTAGCTACAAAATATGCTTAACTTGTCAAAAAAGCAGTTTTTTTTACTTTCCTTTTTGCAATGGAATTAAAATTTAAAGTAACTAATCTTTTCATCAGTTTCAATGTTCAATAATGTGATTGAGTCAACAAATGGAAGGTGGGAATCTCCCGCCATAATTTTTCACAACCGCAGAAGTACGAGTATTTCGAGATTTTGTTCAGAAAAAAAAATTGCATAGGAATGTTCCAGCTTTTTTCTTTTCTATTAATTAGGCAATTTATTCATGCATACTGTTTCAACTTCTTAATTTTAAGTTTCATTTTAGCAGAAGTCTTATATGAAAGTATAAGATTCTAAATCTCAAGGAACATTTTAAATATTGTGCTCGGAAAAAAAGGAAAAAAATGATTTAAACATTTATGAGTATTTTTATATAAAAGTTTCGTGTACAATATGAAAACTTATTTACATTGAATATTAAGAATATAAATTGAAAAAATTGGAGAGTTTAGCATTTTATATACTATATCCCTTTAATACAAGTTTGTTTATTTTTAGTTTATTTATAAGATAATGTTTTAAGACTTATAAACCTAAAGTATTAATTTTGATATGGATGACACGTATGATTTAATGGAATATTTTGAATCTATAATAACTGATAAAAAAGTTAAAATATCGACATTTAAGTCAAAGTCGCAGGTTTGATCCCTGTTTCTTCCTAAAACTCATAACGCGGAATGATGGAAGATACTACGTTTTAAAGGGAATTCAGCTTCAATGTTTTCATAAAGACGTGGAAGTTAGGAGAGAAGTGTCAACTCAGATATTGTTTTCGTCGTCTGATCGAGGTGCTGTATTGCAAATTCCGTCTCTTACACTGCTCGAATTACTATTACTTCGATATAAACAAATAAATAATAAAACCCTCATATCTCCATAATGGAACTACAGTATACATTTAGGTTTCTGTGTAACAGTGATTTTAAATTTATGAACGTTATGTTAATCCACAATGAATTTCTTCTATTCTCCACATAATTAGACTTGTATTATTATGTAAAATAAAGTACTTCCGAAAGAGCAAAAAAGTAGAAAGATGTGTGCGTAATATTACATTTTCTCTCTGATGTTTGAAAATGTTTTTATATTAATTTTAATATCCGCTTGTGGATTTTCAGATATTTAAAAATAATTAAAAGTATATTTTCAAAAATCTGAGGAAAAATATGAATACGTCGGAGCCTATATCTCTATTTGCTTTTCTAGATACTCTTTATTGTATTCAAATAAATACATGTCTGCTTTTGAAGAGGCTGGTAGAAATTCTATAGGATTAACTTTAAGGTAACTTATTCAAAAACTTTAGACTCTTCGCACATCTTGTACTCTGGATTTATGAGATTGATAAGCAGAGTCGTATTATCCATAAGATTAAACAACAGACTCGAACTAATATCGGATACCACTTATTCTTTTTGCTGAACATTATTTAGAATAAACTGATTATAATATGTTGTAAGAGTTTAATATAAATAAACAATGCATTAGAAGCTATATGAGAGCTATTGAAAACGGGTCTTATTAATTTGATCCACGGTTAATTGATAAAGATGATACCTTAGATAGTACCTCACTCTTATTATTTTCCTCTCCTTTTCCCATGAGGACTGCGACGTTCCATTCTGTTTAATGAGCAACAACCTTAATTATTCTTCATGAAAGATTTTTACTGAAATCAAGACTTGAACATGCGATTCGTTTGAATCATTGTTCATCATGAAGTTGACTATCAAACAGTGTCGGTTCGGGTTAGAAGCAGGTCCGAAATATACGAATACCACATGGCACACCGAGTATTTATTTGCTGATCAGAATCGCAAAATTTTGTAACAAGCACAAATTTTTAAATACGAATGTACATTTTACAGGACATTTAATCAATGTTATTTGCATACAATTTTATTGGATTACAAATAATTTAATGCATCTTCTAGCATTAAAATATCTCCACCTTTGAATTATTATTTCCTATAACAAGCTCTTAGATACTGAAAAAAAAGAACAATAGCCAAAATCCTCCGCTTTAGAATTGTTATTTATGGAATAAATATAGTTCCTCTATTCAATCTTCCTTGTCAAGAAGCAACCATCTCCATTCTCATAAAAAAACCTCCAGAAAACCGTTAAAAAGAGAACAAAAGTATCTTCACCCTTGGATTGTATTCACCAATAGAAAGCTGTTAGGTATTGAAAAAAAATCCTCAATGTCCCTCACCTTAGTATTCATGGCATTTAAAATAATTTAAAAAAAATATCTTTAAAAATTAACGAGGAATTGTATTAACGCATGAGCCTTCATTATTGTTTGCTCTTTCGGATGAACTTTATTGCATTCAAATAAATACATTAGTCTAGATTTGAGGAAAATAGAAATTCCATAGGATTGACATTGCATTCACTAATACAAAAAGATCTGGTAGACGAGAATCTTTTAATTCTTCGATCGGTTCCTCTCTAACTTCGTGATTGATAAGCCGAGTCGTATTATCCATGAGATAACTAAGCGAACGAGATTCCATCCTTGTACAGCACTCACCTGTATCAAGCTTTCTCAGTTAGATAATGATAAGAAAAGAAAAGAATAACTACTGTCCCCTACCCAAGAATTATTATTTATGGTATAAAATAGTTCTAATAAAAATATTTGTAAGAATCGAATTGAAAATGTAATTATGCGGGAGCCACCATCAGTGTTTGCTCCAGATTAACATATTTACTAATTAAAAAAAGGCTTATAGACGAGAACCTTGAATACTTTGCTCAATTTTACTCCAGATTTATGATATTGATAAACAAGGTCATATTATCCTTCAGATAAACCAGCCTGACGGGACTCCACTATCACCTATAACAAGCTTTCTCTATTAGATATTGAAAAAAACAACCCAAATCCTCCGCCTTAGAATTATTGTTTATGGCATAAAAATTGTTCCTCCTTTCAATTCTTTCTTGCCGAGAAACAACCGCGTCGTTCTCATTAAAAACCTCCAGCAAAACCGTTAAAAAAAAGGGGGAAGCAACTTCTTCCTTAGATTAATTTCATTCGCTCCCCGGGCCCACTGAAGCTTAAGTACAATCTCCTCGCCAAATCCAAACTCTGTCATCTGAGAGCCGGAACCTCTTGTAAAAGTTGGGGCCCTGATATTTTAACTCCTCGTAAATCCAGAGAACCTCGTGTGTTTTCGCGCTCCACCAGATCTCCCCAATTGAAGTGCAAAGAAAATGTTTTCGAGAGACCCAGAAAGCGGGGGAAAAGGATTTTGAGCATCTTTTCGAGAATATTTATCCAAGGGAATCGTTTTGTGTCGGGATTGGAGGATAAAGTTCGAGTGGTGATCCCCCGCCCTCCCCCACTAGAGGATAAATTAGTTTTCGGCCTGGTGCACTGTCGACGGATCTTGTAGAAGTTTTATTTTCCTCGCTTTCAAGGAGGCGACCCCGAATATTAAAAAACGAACTTGCTTTGCTAAGGCAAACATTGCTTGTTGTGACAAAGTTCGAGGGATGGATGGCTGGGGAAAAAATCCACCTACGTTTGGGTTTGTAGTGGATTTAGGGTGTGCTAATTAATTTCGTAACGGATCGCTTTGAGGATAAATTAGAAAAATATGTAGGTTATAGAAGCAAGAAAGAGTGGAAATATGGCGAGGGCTTTGAGCGAGTAATTAAATTATGACAGATATAGAGCTTAAATTAAATTTTGTTCAACTGATAAGGATTAAATGATGTTTAAAGGTTATTTTTACGAAGTGGAAGTACAGTAGGACGAAAAGTTCCCATTCACATAAATACATCATATAAAAGAACATATTATGAATTAATATTGTATTTATAGGGGAAAAAAAAAAAACGTGCGCATATCTAAGAAACTCATGCTTGAAGATTTCAATATAAATATTCGAATAATTTGTCATTTACTTAAGAACACAAACGAACTTTTTTTTTGTATGCGCTCATCTTTTACAACAAGATGATAACGCTATGAATTGTTTCACAGCTTTTTTTAAAAATAGTTTGTTGAGAGGGTATTGTATTTTTCGCTCACTGTTATTAAAATAATAAACGCACGCAAAAAAAATCTTTAAAAAAATTGAATTCTTTTATCAGTAAGAAAATACTTTAAGATCCAAATGTTATCTAAAATTAACTGTAGTATCTTTAATCAAATTTAGAAATATTAAAACCTATCATGAACCTAAATCCTGAACCTATCATGATTTCCTTTATCGAAGGCCCAGACCATCTGAGCTTATTTTGCTCCTCAACATTATCACAATTCTCTGTGACAGTTGTTTGGATATTTGAATCTTGCTCGTATCTAAGAGAACACTCGCAGGTTTTCATTATTATGTTTCTTTTCAGTCATCAACTAGTTCTTTATTTTGTTGATAATTGAATTAACTTCATTTTTGTTCCATTTGAACAAAGTGATATTCTCATGCACAATACTAACTTAATGACAAATAAATGATATTTTTATTATTTATTTGTCCTGGATCATTTGCAACTTCTTGATCTGAGTCAATTGAAATGTGTTACATGATTACGCATTTAATTACCCCTTATGAGGGAACTATATATGAATTACTAAAATGTGACCCAAACTTCTTCACAAAATCACATAAGAAATTAAAAAAAAAACACTTCATATATATATATATACATGCATGCATACATACGTACGTTGGTGTGTATGCACAGTGACAGTCAATTTACTGTGAACCATCAGAACTTTTGTAGTCTCACAAATGAAATACATAAATAATAAAAATAAGTAAAAAAATATCAATATTAAAATACATTGAACAATCCTGATTTAAAGACAGGAAAATTAATTTAAATTTCTCCGGCAGGATGACTAAGAAACCAATGCGACTTAAAGAGAACAAATTTGGTAAAGTACAAATAATAAACACACACACGAAAGATTCTTACAACAACATTTTTATATAAGGAAAGATGTGATAATTCTAATACTTTAAAATCCTCTTTATTTCGGTTATAAAAACTGATTAATCAAAATTTACTGTAACTGGAGGATGAAATATAAATAGTACAGTATCATAGAATCTATGAAGCATTAACAAATACAATAAGAAAAAATAGTTCGACTGAAATTAAAAAAATGAATACTGAGTTTTCAAATATAAACACTCATCACATCATTTTTTTTAATGTAGCCGCTGTAGCGAATTAATCATGGTCGTGGACTCTAGGCTGGTGATTTTCGTTCAGTTGTGGGCTCATGCCTTCATGCCATTAAAGACCTACTGTTTAACCGGGGCGGATACACGTTAAATCTGTCGAGGCTCAAGGTCCTCGCGTTGGCTTGATGGAGAAGTTAGGAGAGGGAGGTGCTAGATCATGTATCGTCCTCGCCGCCTAACCGAGTTTCAAAATTACGAAGTCCGTCTCCAAGAGCCCTCGTGTTGCTTCTAGTGTTACGCTATTAAAACCATACAATACTTTTTAAATTTAATTGCTTTTCGAAACAGGAAAAATTCGAATCTCAGATAGTTAATTTATGTGCTGTTTTCTGTTATATAAAATAGACGAGAATTTATTACAGAACCTATTTACACTTGAAATTTTATTTTGTCTTCTCGTGAAGAACAGTTTTACAGACTAAATAATTTATAATCAATCGTTTAATTTTTAACACTATTAATTTCAGCTAGTAAATTTTTTTAGACAATTATTACAATCTGCCCGATTTATAGAGTAAAATAGAATTAAGAGAATTTTCCTTTTGGGCTTATCTCTAAAAATACAGGAAAAATTGTAATAAAATTAGATAAAGTACATAAGTTCTTGTAATAAATAATACTTTGGTTGTGGTAAACACTCGTGGTCGTATGTACCAAAATTGTATGGCTCATCAGTGCAGAAAAGTCTAAAGGAAAGGTTACAATATGGAAAAAAAATAGATTATGGTCGCGAAAATAGATTATGGTCTGTGGCCAGATGTCTTCACAAAGGTGGCCTATTTGTTTGCCGTCCTGAGCTCTGCATCCCTTTGAAAGTTGGTCACCGGTGTCACCGTGTAGAGCGGTGAAAGCACAAAAACTGGACATCTCATCAATGGAGTCATGTTTTCTTTCCGGATCAGAGTCGTTTTAGTATCACAAGCGATTCTGAACACCAGTTGATTTGGAGAGAGGTCTGGATACGTTTTCATCTCAGTAATATCACGGAAAGAGACAATTGCGATTGTCCTGGAGTTGTCGTCTGGGGAGGCATTATGCTGAAAGGGTGGACTGAGCTCCACGGTTCTGTAACCGAAGATCGCTATTGTAAGGAGGTGATCCCTTCCCACGTGCGTCTGTTCCGAGGAGTTATAGGATCAAACTTTGGTTTTATGGATGAAAATGCACAGCCACACCGGACTGCTTATGTTCTGAAGCAACTGGAAAGTGAATATACTACTCGTATGGGTTGGCCAGCGTTCTCCCTTGATTTAAATCCCATAGAACATGTGCGGGGTGCTTTGGAGAGACACCTTGCAAAGCGATTATATCCTCCGGGGAACACCCAACAACTGAAACAGATGTTTATTGAGGATTGGGCACTCTTTCTTCAAGAACTGTTGAATAATCTGGTGATGAGTAAATGGAGAGACGGTGCGGAGCAACTATTGCAGTACGGGGAGGGCATATCCCATACAAAGGGGCATCTGCTTGTTATTCTTCCTCTTGGACAGACAATCCTGTGTAACGGTACTATGAGTTCAATAAAGAATTTTTTTGTTTGATTCCATACTATATGCATTATATATATATATATATATATATATATATATATATATATATATATATATATATATATATATATATATATATGTGTGTGTTGCGCAACTATACTTTCGTCATCGCTTAAGTACGAAATGTTGTCTCTCATTTCTGAATTTCATGTCTCTCAGATGATTTCTCTTGAAGTTATCACAAAAAAAACACCTGTTGCTTAAGTTTTGCTCACAGTGTATTTTCAATAACTGCATGCGTTTTAAATGAAACAAAATTTATATATATTTTTCTGAATATAATATAAACATGACTTTTCAACAGTATGTCAAGTGAATCTCAAGCTATAATTTATTATGTTTTTAAATTAAACCACAAAATTTTTTAAATATGATATTAAGGATAATTAAGTCTTCTCCTTATTAAATAGATTTGATTGTTTATTAAATTCGCCTTTTGAGAAGCAACATGAGGGATATTGATAACGAACCTCGTAATTTTGAGCCTCGGTCGAGTGACGAGAACAGCACTTGAATTGGCACCTCCTTCTCCAAATTTCAACACCACGCCGACGGGAGTACTTGAAACCTCGACCAGATTTAACGTGTATCAGCCCCGCTTCATGGTGGTGGGGCTTCAGGGCTCGAACACACGGATCGACGAAAGTAAATAGACTGTTGCAGGTTAAATCTATCAGGTTTTAAGGTTTCCTTATGGTGTAGTGGGGGTTAGGAGAGTGGTATTCTTACTCAAGTGTCGTCATTTTCATTTGACCATGGTTAAAAATTACGATATCTGATAATACTAACCGTTGTGCTGCTTTTAAGTGCCAAACTGATAAACAATCAATCAACCATGGGAAATAGAACTGAACCTTAATTTTTTTTACGCAGAGGGATGTGGCAATTATGAAGTTCCGTCTCTAGTAGCCATCGTGAAACTTCTGGTGTGGCGTTGATTTAAACCAAACCCAATAATCACAGTTCTTACTTATGAGTTTTGCTACAAAAATGACTGGGAGGAGTAAAATCTCGAGCTTCATGATTGGAAACGATCAAGTGCGCTATATCTCCTCAGACTTCTTGAATAATATAAGCTACCACATGCTATAAACAAACTAAGTTTGAAAACACGATGTAGATGTTAGAATAGTGGGATACCAGCTCAGCTGCAATCATCGTCACTTGTTGATGATGCAAAATTATTTTCGCCTATAGTCTTCGTATAGTTCTTTAGTGATGTTAATTCAAACTAAATAGATAAATAAAATAAAATAAAAGAAAACCCAAGCTAACCGACTATCAACAAAAAGACCGACGCCACATTTTTTTTCAGAGAGCTGTGGAAGATAGAGTCATCACTCTGCTTGGACAGTCCCACCCTCTATAAAAGCAAACAAAACGCGTGGCAGAATCGAAACAAAAAGTCGTGGGGGGCGCGCCCCCCCCTCTCGTTCCAGAAGTAGTCACTCGAAACATCAGTAGATAAGAGACCACTGCCATACTTCGAACTTGTGTTTGTTTTACAGACACGTGCTCTGTCCCTCCTGCGTCCATTTGTCGCTCCTGTTACTCTAATGATTTGGCGAGGGATTGTACCCAAAGTGAGACTATGGAAAAGAAGAAAAAATATTTATAATGCCTTGGAGCGATATTGTATTGGAGGTATATAGTTTTAATTTACAAGTTAGTTAATATAATTACAATTATGCGAGTTACTCACATATTTCATTATTGTTTCGTTTTACTTTGTAATTTATATGTGTAATTAAATACCTAAAGATTAAATTAATAAAGTTAATTTACATTAATTACATGAAGTTTCCTGTGGCTTAATTACGTGTTATATTTAACACATAATCCATTATGAAAATTAAACTGCGGATATAAATAAAAACCGTTCATACATAATAGTTAATATTATCATGTAGGTATTTGTTAATATTAATATATATATATATATATAACTGATTGTAAAAGCATTATAATTCTTGTATAGATAAGAAATAATCGAAGTATTTCGTGTTAAGAAAATTTTTTCTGTTGCCAATTTCCAAATTATTTATCAAAGAATCATTTTTCAGATATTAAAACGTTCTAAAGTGACGATCTTCTAACCTATTAATTTTGGTTTCTCTTTTAGAAAATTGATTTGAAAACATTGAAGGGTGTCCTATTTCCCAAGATAATTATTGGTATTATGTCACTAGTTTTTCAATTTCAGAATTCTTATGAAATACAATTTACATTCAAAATTAACTTGTTTTAATTAATTAATTTACTATTCTATAAATTTTTATATAAAAATGCTAGGTTTATGTATAAAATTTTTATGCATAAAATGTTTATACAACAAAAATAACGATACAATAATTGTGGTTAATAATATTATAATACATTCAACTTTCATGTTATCGAAGCTTAAAAAATAAATTAAATCTTTTCTACGTGAAATGACTGGAATATTATTTCAGAAAGAAGAAATCCCATTTGGACATTTATTTATCTTATGTTACTTACAAAATGATTTATTAATTTGAAATAACTACGTTCTCGACAAAGCACATTTGTTTGCATTTGAGTTCCCGAATAAGGGGGCAGAATAATTTTCATGAGCAGTTGTATAAATTATTTTTTGAAACATATAAAATAGAAATTCTTTCATACATTATACATTGATAAAATGTTTTAAAAAGAAAAAAAAATGTAGAAAAGTCTATTTTAAACGTAAAAAAAACACCTCAAAATTTCATCGATGTAATTCGATCAATTGTTAATTTTTCTGGTGGTCATGGTCGCGGAATCATGGTCGGTGGTTTTCATCGATTCGTGAGTTAGAGCCTTGATGATCAAAAAAGCCATCATGTAACCGGAGCTGATGCACGTTAAATCTGTAGGGGCTCAAAGTCCTCCCATGGTGGAGTGTGGAAGCTAAGAAAGGGAGGTTTCAAATCAGGTGTCTTCTTCGTCACTTAACCAAGTTTCAAAATTACGAGGTCCATTGCCAATAGCCCTCATGTTGCTTATAGTGCGACGTAATTAAAACCAACCGACCAATTGTTAATTTAAAACAATTTTATAAATCACATATTCCTGTGCCTGAAGGACATTGTAAAACAGGTGAGCTCTCTTAGATGTATTGTGAAATGTAGAATAATGATGAATTGTCTATAATAACTTTCAATAGTATGAATATCGTTTCAGAATAATACCAATAAAAATTTCCAGTTGTTGTTCCTTTATTTAAATCTATATTTAGAAATAAACATAACAGAGCAGTGCTTAGTAAAATACGGTATTCAATTCTGATTATCGTTTTTTTCTGAATCATTTGAAACGATTCAGAAGGAAAATGATAATCAGAATTTCAGTCACACAAATAGATTAAAATCAAATGGAATTACAAAAAAAATTGATAAGAATTCACGTTAAAGTATGAAGATTTGTGTGTGGAATATTTAAGGAGAGACAAAGGACTTTTAAAAATGGAAAAAGGAGCGAAAATTGCATGACATATTCAAAATGTATTGCATCCCTAAAAAAATTTATCTTTTAAGTAATCTTATTTAACTGACAAACAAAACATTTTTTTCAATATGTATGGTTATTAGTCTTATTGAATAACAAAATAAATTTAAGACAATTATTTTTTTTTATGGAACACTTTACGGAACAGAAAAAATACTTAAAAAACTTGCACTCAAGAATACGTAAAAATTTGAGCCCATAAAAAACATTTGGTACTTAAATATGCACAAAAGACAGTTACCTATTTTGCAACTAAATTGATGAATATGAAATATATATTCATGAAATATATATTAGAAAGCAAATTTGAATTTGATATTCATAAAACTTTCCAAGTTTAAGCAAAGTAATCTTAATCTTTCATGAAAATATTTTATTTATTTTGGCAAACATAAAACTTAAGGCGGAATTTTTAAAGAATAATATGCATTAGCTATTTTGAAAGTTTTATTAGTAATATATATATGCGGCTTTTTTACACATTTCAGTCCTCAGCCTGAGAGAATTGCTTGAATTACTGTGATATCCATTGTAATTTATCTTAGGTCTAAATTTTTAGGTCTTTTACACAATAATGGAATTTTACTTGTACATTTTCATTATGGTTATGATTTTCCGATTAATATGTTCCATTCCGCGATGAGCTTTTGGATGGTTGGAATCAAATTTATATTTCGGTGGCTGGTGATTTTCCGACCCCTTGTAGGGGAGAGAGTGTCGATTGACCTTGATGCGGCAGCGTTGTTTCGAACCCTGGTCCAAAAGAAAGTCGCTTTTTGTCATGCTCTTACCAACCAGGCTAAATAGACGTTGCATCTGTCAAGTTAGTAAGGCGTTTTAACTTCTGGCACTGTTGTAGAAGAGAGTCACCGCAATATGAATAAGTCAAATGCAATCCGATTCTTAATATTCCACAAAGTCAATTTCATGGGATATTGGGGGAAGTTCGACAATTAATCTAGAGCTTGCTTTCGGTTACAGATACTGGTATGCTTCAAAGAAAGATTTTTAAGCGTATAACAGAGTGAAAGTGATTGTGGATTTTAAAAGCGCAAGAATTAGGTATGGCTATGCTCCGCACCTTCCCCCTCCATAAAAATTTGCAGTTCTGCAATTTTAGTAAGCTCAGGAATCGCCTTCATTCTTTGGCCATAGTTCAGAATTCGGTGTTGTTGGTTAGATACTTTTCCGTAAAAGCCATACCATGAAATTTTATCAGCAAATTGGAATACTTGACTAATTTGTTTTCGCAACACTTTTGGCTTAATATTGGGTATTAATTTCCCAAGTCCTTTTTGTCTAATTTTTTCCAAGTTTTCTTGGGAGTTCCCTAAATAAGTAATTGAAAGGGGGGGGGGATCGGCAAGAGTGAAAATATCGAAGAAATACGCTAAATTGTGCCAAGTGATAAGGCTTTAAGATATGCGGCTACCTTCGAAGAGGATTTTTTTAAATAATTGAAAAAATAACTTTTTACATGCATTTATACTATAAGAAATGGATAAAAACTTAAAATACAATGTGAAATTTGCATAAATTAATAATTGTTTTAATATTTCAGCTCAAAAAATACGTAAAAATAGCAAAAAAAAAAAAAAAAAAAGTAATCGCATTATAACAGTAGGAGAGGTTCAGGTCCTGAATTCACTTTCATAGAGTATTCCATGAAAGTTTCATAACGTTATATACATAACTTTTTTCAATACGATGTTTTGCGCTGAAGCAAAACATGAAAATCTTGATTTTGAGAAAAAGTTGAAAATACCTTTCAACCCAGAAACTTACCCAATTAAATAAACATTTAACATTAAAAGGCCTCTGATTTGAAAAGTTCGCTATCTGTATTACTTAAATAAGTTTTTTTTCCCCCTTTAAAACTTTCCTACGCTTACATTTAACATGTGATGTATAACGCTTCAATTCCCTGATTCGATTGTAATCCAACTTTTTGTATCCCTTTATAGTGAAGTAGCCCAGATTTTCAATGTTCAGCTTATTTAAGACTTTTAAGCAACCTTTTTGCCCTTTATTAAATTGTATAATTGCATCATATGCACCCAATTCACAGTTTTCAAACAAACGAAAATTTCCTTTAGTACTCTTTATCATATTACATCATTAAAATATTCATTTGCATTTTAGGTCTTAGGAAATCCATCTTGCAAGTTGGAAGATATTTTGATGGCGATATTATGTAAAATATCAAAGAAAAACAAACATTAAAGTTCCATTTCTGGTAGCAGAATGCTACTTCCAGTTCTAAAATTTGACACAGGCTTTTATTAAAATGCTTATAACTCAAGTTCTATGTAAGATAGAAACAAAATTGAAACTATTCTAGAAAGCTGAGAAATTCGGCTTTAATAATAGCCCATAAATAAAAAAAATTGACTTTTTGATTGAAAATTGCATTTTAAAAGAAGGCGGATACCTTAAGCAAAAGCTCCGCTTGTTATGTAACCCCAATAACAAACCAAATCAAACATTTTTGGTGATAGTCCACAAATGAAGTTGGAGATAGCCTACTCTGAAGAAAAGATAATTGTTTTATAAATTTATTCTTCTCTGCTATTTTATAGTTTTGTGTAGCTTTAGAGAGACCTTAAGCAATCAAGGTTTGCATTCTTAAAGAAATGTTCTTGATGGTAGCCTCAATCTTCACCATCATCAAGGCAATGCTATTATACAGATTAATTATAATGCTATTTTATCGCTATGACCAACAACTTAAATTATATTATTTGTAAACCAAGTATGATTTCGAGCTAATGGTTATAATATTTCCATAGAATGAATGGGGGAAAACTGTCACTGTTTTACATTAAAGTATAATGAATGTTCTTTCGATTTTTTAAAATTTGAATTGATGAAGATTACTCTTTCAGGATATTGTCTTCGATTTGAATTATTTGACTTGATTTAAAAGTTTAAATGAATCATTTAATTTAAAATTAGCACTGGTATTTGAATTTCGAATTATTGGGAATGTATGTGTGAATAGGGTATTTATCGGAAATTCTATTAATATCCTTTTAATATGAACTTTTGTATTGTTTTTGATAAATATTTATAATTTTGATAATTTTTTCTAAGTTAGAGGTCTTACATTGGCTTATAAATAGATACTGAATATATTCAAAATTTAAGAATTTATATGAAGAATTATCATATTTCATTGAAATATTTACGTTTATAGTGTAAATATTTGTGCACTGTGTAGATTCAATACTCAAATTTTCTATTTTTATGACTTAAAGATATTCATACCACCAGTAATAATTATAAGTATTTATGTTCTCAAACTTAAAGAAAGCAGGGTGATTGGCCAGATTATCATACTCCTAATCGGTGATTAGTGAGTTCGGTCATTGTAATTCCAGAGTCCGATATACAGAAGGGGACTGATGCAGTTTAAACATGCCGAGGTACCCTAATGATCTTTTTCTTTCCCATGGGGTTTACTGTCTTTGGTAAACACAGGTTACGCTCTCCCGGGATACCCTAGTGATCTTTCTCTATTTTCGACCTTCCTTCTTGTCAACCAATTTTTGTCTTTTTCTATTCTTTCACGTCTAGACCACAGTTAAATCTTTTTTGGTGCAGCATAGCCACATCTGGCTCTTGCGCCAATAAACTTTACACTCACTCACTCACTCACTCACTCACTCACTCACTCACTCACTCACTCACTCACTCACTCACTCACTCACTCACTCACTCACACACA
>BMAW01049878.1:936190-947520 GCA_019974015.1 Nephila pilipes | reverse complement strand
GTAAAGTTTATTGGCGCAAGAGCCAATAAACTTTACACTCACTCACTCACTCACTCACTCACTCACTCACTCACTCACTCAGTTTAAACATATCGTGACTAAAAGTCCCTATGGTGACGGAACATGGATGTAGAAAGTGGAGTGCTATCTAAAGCTATGGCTTTCTGGGAGAGCGGAGCTGTTATTTGGCGGCTCCAATATTGCTGTGGATTACATTATTAATCTTCCTAATTGAATCTTTCCCATGTAAACATAAGTCATCCATTGATTTGCGTTCCGCTCGCATTCAATACTCGTTAGGAAACCACGCCTTTTGGTTCCCACAGAAAACGTTTGAGTAAAGATATCCACCGCAATACTGTAGCCGCCAGAAAACGGCTCTACTTTCCTAGGAAATCATAGCTTAAGGCTCCCTTCTACCGGCCATTTTGATTTTGCGGGCGTTATGTTAATCCTATGGAATTTATACTTTTTCTCTCAACTTTATACTATTTGATCTATTTGAATATGATGAAGTGTATTTGAAAGAGCAAAAAATAATGTAAGCTTCTGCGAAATTTCTTTCCTCCTTCGACTTTTAAAAATATTTTTGAAAGACCGGAAAACTCACAAACGAATCAATAAAATAGGGATAAAAATATTTTTAAAAATCGGAGGAAAAGAGTAATTCTGCAGAAACCTAGTTTGCTCATTCAGATGTCCTTTATTGTATTCAAATATATCAAATAGTAAAGATTTTAGAGCAATAGTAGAAATTCCGCAGGATTAACATTACATCCATGGAATCAAAATGGCCGGTAGATGGGAGCCTGAAGGTGTTGATTACGTCATTAGATTACAGGTAAAATTACGTGACATTTTGGTTGTGTACCTTTAAATTGGATGAAATTTTTTTTGGACTAAATCATTCTTAAACGTATCAAATCACAACAAAGAAACGGATTACCCCGGAATATAAGCGATAGCAGTATTGTCTTTATACATTAAAGACTCATTAAGTTTCCGTTAATATCAGAAATGAATGTCTGACATTTTTAAATGCATTTGAATTCATAAATAGTAATACTTATTATTCGATTCACAAATTACAAGCGTTATGCAAGCTTTTACTCAATCAAACAAAATAGTATGCAACTACGAGTGATTCTTTGTTCATCTCGTATTTTGAAAATGCATTTTTATTTTCAATTAATTGAGTAGACAACATTGCTAAGTGGTAAAAAAAACTCGACTCGTGTATGTTGTCAATCGATTAAATCACACGCTTATTTACATATGCCTAACCCGTGTAAATCGAACCGCGACCTACTTTTAAGCCAGAATTAATTTCCGCAGCTTCCCTCACCACCGACTCTGCAAACGAGGATTAGCCGTAATTTTTAGTCGTCTTCCAAGTTGACATCTCGGCTTTAGCGGGAGATTAAAGTCTCTTAGTGGCACCTCATCTTTCAGCAGTGGCGCGCGCGCTAGAGAACCACAGGGGAAGGCAGGGCCCTCCCTCCTCTATTACGAAATCGATGGGAAAACTTCTGTTTGCTCAATGTCCTAACGGTGCTCTTGGAGGGTGGCAAACTCTTTTGTCCCGCCTGAGTCCCAAGAGGCTGCAAAATACCCAGATTACACTTTTGCAGCACCTCTGGAGAGCTGTGGGCACTTCTCTGTCTGTTTGTCCGTCTTTTTTATCAACTTTTTTTTATTCTTTTTTTTTATTTCCACCCCCTCGTTATATGCGTGGGAAGGACTGTTTTTTGATGTCTCATTCCTTCCTTTGCGGAATAAGCATGAGCAAGCGTTTTACAAGTGAGGTTTTTGCATATTTTATACACGGCAGTGTGACAATGGTAGCTTTTATTATATTTTTGTTGGCCGGTTTTGGGTTTGAGAAAGAGGTAGAATTTTTTTTTCTTCTTCTTTTTGCTGAAGTTGTGTGCCGTGGAGTGGAAAAAGATGGAAAATATGTCAGATTTTTTGGAAATATTACAGAATTTTTTTCCTTTTCTATCTGAAATGTTTGTTATGTATGCAGAGTTATGGTTGTCTTAATTGAAATTCGTTTAATCAACCCAAAATTAAAGTAATAGTTCGTTGATGTTCAAGCATAATTAGTTTTAAAAACGTGTATGTATGTACGTATATTTTTTTAAAAAAACCTATTAAAATTGTGATTGAATTAATAAATATATTCTGTATATTCCATGCTGAAACAATCCACAAACACAACCGACATTTTTTTTCTCAATAGTTTATGTAAAATACTTTAACTTATTAAAATAGTAAATGATGAGAGCTTATACAGCTCATGAAAACGAAAAATACGAATAAATAATTACACTTATCTGAATAATAATGTTAAAAAAATACGTGGATAAAAGGTATAAATTAAAAACAATTTTAAAATGGAAGTTGTAAAATATTTTGAAGTGCATAATGGCTCTACGAACACTGAAAGAGTCATTGCAACATTCTTGTACAGTATTAAAACATATTTTGAGGCTCGCCCGGTTAGCTAAGAAGATACAGCTAGAGAATAAAAAATTTTCTTGACCCCCGAGCTTTAGATTTCCTTTAGAGAAGCCTATTTCGTTTTTCATTAGTGATGAAGACATTCAGAATATAATACTCATGCTTTCAATGCATGTGTTTCAATCAATTAAGATAGTTTAGTAATAATTCAACTAAACTAATTTATAATATATTTGAGCATAATTACATTTTTCTATCGGAAGGAACTCAAACTCCTTAAAATATCAGAAATTTTACTTTATCGATTTAAAGGTATCTTCCTAAGGATCTCTTCTTTATCATTTTGTATAAAATATTGAATTGCGTTAAAATTGCTTTCCACAAATTTTTTAAGATTACGAGTTACAATTTTCATAGATGGTAGTAAAAGTTTAGAAAGTAAATGAAGTTATGTTATAAATTTTTTTAACTAAATCATTTTTATGAATCTTTAATAAATACTTGCAATTTTAGAAATGAAAACCGGAGAAGTTCAAAACTTTTTGTTTAAATCTTAGATATATACTTTTTAGCAAGTGTTCCTATTATATCTAATCAGCTAAATAATAATGATTGAAATGAAACTTAAAACTGGAAAATTTGACCTTTTATGTCTGTATGTAATTTAAACGAAAGAAACATAAATGATCTAATATTAGAAAACCATTGTTCAAAGAGTTATTAAAATCTGATTTAAAATTATTTGAATAAAATTAACTTCTGAATTTGGACTAAATTCATTTTGTGATTGGTGGGATAGTGTTTGAAACTTATTGGATATATTATAATGCAGTGGAATGTATCATTAATATGTAAGATCTATATTTAAAAAATAAACCACCTGGTTTTTTTTTGAAAAAAAATGCGTTTTTCGAACGAAAAAAGAAGAGTGCCGAAAAAATGAATCTAATTATTTCGAAATTTTTTACACAAATTTATTTATCACAAGAATTTAAAAAACGGCTCAATTTCTGTAGCTAATGAATGTTGGGTCATATCATGCGTTTATAATGCATATAACATACTATCTTATGAAATAGCTAACGATTCCATAGCTTTATAATTTTTTTTGTCGACACAATACTTGTATTCACATTTATAATTAAATTCTTAAAGATGTACAATTTACTATCTCAAAATTATTTTTATTATATCAAACAACAATGGCAGCAACAATTGCTACAAGAATAATCGACAAAATAAAGCATCTAGAAAGTTATGACTACCCGAATACGAGACAGAATCAGCTGATTGTGCGACGGTCCTGAATTGCTCTTTCGACATCATTGTCCACAATGCAAGGTGCGGACATTTCTTCCATACCATCTGTGATACCTTCTATCCATTCATCACGCTTGTCTGAAGCAAGCTAGGTTCATAAAGATCTTTAATCCTCCCACAACATCCCCAAATATCTCAGTGATGAAATGCGTCCAGTTTTATTTTTGAAGCTAGTGAACATCCTATCCGTGTGGGACGGTTATCTTTCTGTGCGAACTGTTTTGAAGAGAGAAGCATTTAGCTATTACATCTCGTGTAATGGTGTGAGTACTATATCACCAATGACAGAAGGTTGCTCCAAATAAACTTAATAATTCTTATCAATTCAATTACATGCTGCTAACATACTACTAATATTTGTATTACCCTTTATGGATCCTCCTCTTGGATTAATTTTTCAATTGGACTATTCAAAGTCCCTTAACACTTGCATATCATGGCATTGTCTCCATGTTCTTCACACTCTTCCTTAACTAGCAAGTTCATTTGATCCCTAGCCAACTGCATATGTATGGGATACAGTAGATCGCTGAATTCGGGCACCACAAAGTATCGAATGTCTGGAACAACGTTTGAGAAGCACGACAGGAGGAGATCATATCTACATCGTGACCCGAGTACTTAAGGCTCCCGTCTACCCGCCATTTTGATTTCTTGAGCGTAATGTTAATCCTATGGAATTTTGACTTTAATTCTCCCATTTTTGCTATTTTACTTAATTGAATGCAATAAAGTGCATCTGAAATAGCAAAAAATAATGAATGTCTCTGTGGAATTACTTTTTTTTCTCTCTCTCCTCCGATTTTTAAAAATATTTTTATCTCATTTTAATGATTCGTTTACGAGTTTTCCCGGTCTTTAAAAATATTTTTAAATATTATTAAGAATCGGAGGAAAAAAATAATTCCACAGAAGCATTCACTATAATTTGCTCTTTCAAAGGCACTTTATTACATTCAAATAGATCAAATAATAAAAATGTGAGAATTAAAGTTGAAATCCCAAAGGATTAAAATTACGTCCACGAAATCAAAATGGCGGGTAGACGGGAGCCTAAATGTAACAGCTATAAATTTAAGGGAACTCAATTCTTATTTAGTTGTCTAAGGCATAGTGTGATGTAGACCTGCGGATACCTAGTTTGAATCACCCTAAAATAATCAATGTCAACTCATCTGCATTGATTTGGGAATCCGAAGACAGTTTTCTCCCAGAGAAAATTATTATCACTCAGTAATTATAATATAATCTTCAAGGAATTTTTTTTATATCTCTAGACTTCACCAATCGTGCGGGCGCCTCATTCACTGAGCAAGCCAACTATTAGTTCAAATGATGAATTAATACCTTTAATTTTTAAACTTTTTGTGATTTTTTTCATACTCGTTTATTATGTAACTACAAATTAAGTTTTTTCGTCACTTGACCGTGGTTCAAAATTACGAGGTCCGTCGCCAATAGCCCTCGTGTTGCATCTAGAGCGACGTTAATAAAAAACTAAACTAACTAAACTAAACAAATTAAGCTTAATTCTCTTGTAACAGCAAAGATGAGAAGATATATTTTCTTCTTTTAAAAAAAAGAACTTCGCCTTCGTCCATTTTTTCTGGAGACCTGCTTAGGCGACCTTAGTCTCCTTGGGTAAGGTCTTTATAGCCTTATTTTACTATAGACATGCATGCTTGACAACTAGAGGAACCAATTATTAATTATGACATTTAATCTATCCATTGAGGCATTGTTGGTACTGTATTTATTGCATCGTCTACGAATGAATGGACTCTAGTATATTTAATTTCGATGAAACCATTAACTTTCTTTGTGTTTTTGGGACGGCGTATGATTTTCGATGCAACACAAAACGAGCAAGTCGATATTTAAGCAAAACATTAATCTCTCCAGTACTATTTGTTCTAGGATTTATAAATAAACAATGATTCTTTTTCTTTTTTCTTGATCAGTTAGATTTCAATTTAAAAAAAAAAGGAAGATAACTCCTCTCATGTTTTTTTTTTTTAAAAATTGCACAGAAAAAAATCTTTATGAGGAAGATATTTTTTAAGTTGAGGATAGTAAAATACAACAATATATTTGTTTGTTTTTTTAAAAAAAATTATTTTAGAATTTTTAGCTCAATTTTTGAAGAACTAATATTCTTAAATGTATAATTTTCAAAATTAATCATTCTTTCATCTGCTAATTACATTAAAAATATATGGATCAGTTGGTCCTAGAACTCGATTTTATGTCCTTTTTCTTAAGAATAAACTATTTGGTATCATGATGGCATATCGTTATTTTCAGAATGAGTGGCCTCGATAGCTTAAGGGTCGTGGTTACAAATTTGAGGCCAGTGATGCTTCTGTTAAGTCGTGGGCTCGATCTCTGATGACAATGAAAACCTGCCCTATAGAGGGGCTGATGCACATTAAATCTGTCGAGACTTAGAATGTTTCCGATAGCGTGGTATGGGAGTTTGGAGAGGGAGGTACCAGTTCAAGTGTCGTCCTCGTCACTTGACCGAGATTCAAAATTACGAATCCACCGCCAATAATCCTCCCATTGCCTTCGACAATCAATTAATGTTTCAAAATGAAGATTTGCGAGTGTTGAATCTTTATTAGAATTTCACCAATACACAAACTATTGTGGAAAAGTTAGAACATTTTCGATATATTTAAAAAAGACCACATGAATGTACAAGATTGATTTAAAAATTCCAGAGTTAGGAATGGGAAATAGGAATAGGGAAACTCGAACTGCAGCTTTTTCCATTGATCTTTTTCCGAGTTTGATGTCCTCTGCATCCTAAAAAAAAATCGTCGTCATAACTCTTTAGCCGAAGAGGTCATCTTCACCTTCTTTGGCGCAGATTCTCTAGATGCAACCATTGTTTCAATTGTTGTTTGGTTTCCGGTGTATAAGGATGAATACAGATCGCATCTCGCATCAACGGTGACTAGAGAACGCGGCAGCAAACAAATTAATCGATAAATCCGTGTAAAATTTGTTTTGGATCCCGTTTAACAGACGACATCACACAACGGTAATGTCAACTTGCTTTAATAGCGCCATCTGTCATCAAAAATTAATATGGCAGAAAATCAAGAGTAATATTTTCTCATTACATTAAATTTATTATAACAAATATATGTTATTAAAATAATCGTTATACACTATGTTTACTTTCAAATTTGAAGGAAGCATTTTCTCTACCTTCTACTAAGTAAATCTAGAATATTTCTATTTAAGATTGTTCTTAGAATCTCTACTTTGTAGAAATCAATGGAAACAATTCAGTCAATGCTTCTTCGAAGATATGTTATCAAGACTTTTTCAAACAAGATTAAATGTAATCAAGATTTTTTATAGCTGCAGGTGATTCAAATATTTTCCATAAAAACCATAACAAATTATTTAAAGTTTTATTAATAGCTCGATATCGTTTTATAAATATGTGCTAACATGTTGTTGTTTCGAAGAAAAGGCGTCAACAAAAATAAGTGGGTGTAAAATAAAGGATACATTTTGTTAGGTTGAAAAGAACGATATTATAATACGATATAATTCTAACAATTACGTTTATTTTGAATAAGGTATATTTATATTGACAAGATAAATTTAATTTAATATTTTTAGTTAATATCCGAACAAAATATTTTATCTACTTTAATAATTTATCGTTTGCTCTTATTTTTTTAACGTTTAATTTAATAATTTATTTTTATAGCAGAATCTTTTTTTATTTTTTTATTGTTCACATGGGCAATGTTTTCGTACTTAAGAGTATTTTGCTTGAGCAGATAAAACTGCTTAAGGACTTTGAAGTGGGCTTTTTTCACGATAGTAATCGCTTCTGTGGAGCCTGGGGTTCGGAAGTATACTTACTTTACACTTATTAATATTCATTTTGAATTATTCTACTTATTCGATAACTTTACAGCTTTACAGAAAAATAATATTAGCACACGTTAAAATGAAATTAGCAAAGCCATTTTCAATATTTTTTTTATTTTGATTTTATTCTTGTGTTCATTAATTCAGTCGCTAGTCTATCCCCTGGAATAAAGAGGTTTTGTATAGAATGGTGTCCGAAAAGTAAAATTGTTCCACAAAAAGCAAAAAATCGTTTATATACTGGAAAAATTCTCTTTATTTTTAGGGAATTCACAGGAAAGTTTCTAAGTCTATTTTCTTTATGACCGTTGTAATATACATGCAGTATACTATTGTGAACTTTTGGATTAGATTAAAGCAGAAAGATATTCCGCTGCAATCTTCTCTTTTCTAGAACAATGCAAAATAGTGTACACTAGAAAAATTAAAGAAACTTCACTGGACAAGACTCGAACATAATCCCTGTAGTCAGTTTTAGCACCTACGGACTATTTTTTTGTTTGGTGTCCTCAAATAAGTGTTAGAAGGTGAAAATGAGCTACGGACAATAATTTGTTTAGAACCTTCAAAGAAGTGTTAGGAGGAATAATATTTGCATCAAAGGAAGATGTAGAAGAATTTATTCGCAATTGACTCTGTATGCGTCCGATTTCTTAATGTCGTACAAGAATAAATAATTACCAGTACGTTGGGAAAAATATATTTATATCTTAAATGAGAATATATAGAATAATAACATTGAGATATAATTTTGGTAAATAGAATTTTTTAGAAAAGATCTCTTTAAAAAATTCATTTGTTTTATATTGTTATTGTAAATATCAAATTCTTATTTAAAGTTTCTAACAATAAGCGATTATTACATCACTAAGTTGGAAACTGTTAAATATGTATATAAATATATTTAATTGAAAGATATTTGCTTCAAAAGCAACTATATAGCCCTTAAGGCAGGGAAATAAATATCCCTTTCAGGAGTAATGCATTTATTGCAAATATAAATTCAAATGCTTTCACTTCTGAGTAAAACAATTCAATAATTCTAAACGGCAAGAAATTACATTCTTCGGCGCACAAATATCTTCTGTTCATCACCCTGTATGATCAAGTATCGTTGCATAATGCAATCCCTTCAAAGCGCATCCAAATTCATTCAGTACTTGACAGTGTCCTTTTAGAGCTGGGGAAGAGGGGAGGGGAAGAGAATATTTTAGAAAATTCGAAAATATTCTGATACTCTCTCCGCCGGGAGTAACCATTCCTGGAAACAAACCGGAGAAATATTCGGAATTCCGGAGAAGGAGTGATCAGCTGTCAGTGCCAGGTGGTCAAAATGCAGCCACCTCATTGGTCGACGGCGTGCCTTTTCCGTTGCTCGGGACTGGTCGCCTAGGTTACCGCCGACATGTGCAATTGCGTGTTACGGAGGATGGAGAGGAGGATCCGGAGAGGGAGACGCTCCACTGTCTCTAAAGCGATTGTCTGGATGAGAAAATCGGAGATCCGAAGTTTTCCCATTTGTTTAGGCTCATTTGGGTCCGTAGGGAAAAAGGGTTAGGAGACAAACGCAAAGGTTACGGAGCTTAACCTCACTGGCGGAAACAATTGCTGTTGTTGTTTTTGAATGAGTCGTTGTTCCCCTTTACAATGATTCAGTAATTATACGGCACTGAATTTAAAAAATATTCTTTCAATTTTGATTTTTAACTACTAAAATGCTTAGAGATTATTCTCAATGAACGTCAAAGATTAGAATTTTGAAAGAAAGATTTAATTTTTTACTTATCTTGGTTTATCATTGCGAAAACTAATATTTTTCTTAATGGCCCCCCCCCCTCCGATAAGTTGGTAGCTTAAAATACGATACTTTTAAAAAATGGGGCACATTTGAATTAAAACACTCGATCGATGAAATAAATATTTAAATAAAAATTATTTTTCAAGAATTGATTAAAAACAACTAGAAATTATACATTAATGTCCACACTACCCAATTATTTATTTAGATGTTATTTTATTGTTTTTTTAACGTCGCACTTAGAAGCAACGAGAGAATTATAGTTTTAAACCTCAGTCAAGTGACAAAGAGGACACCTGAGTTGACGCCCTCCACTTCAAACTATCAAACAGTGCCAACGAAAGAACTTGGAGACTCGGCAAATTTAGAGTGCATCAGCCCTGTTACACGGCTGGACTCAAGAGACATCAGGTCTCGACAAAACAATACTGGCCGTTAGTTCACAATCATAAACACTAGTCTAGCGTGGCTTCCAGCTAATTAAAGATTATTTTATTAAATAGAGTATTCTATCTGATTTTAGGAAGCCATACTAACAATAATTTAATTCAAATTTGAAAATTTGAGTGTATCTATTCTTTTTTAATTTAAAATATTTTTTCCGCTTTAATTAAATAATTCAAAGCAGGAAAACGAACAAAGATTAGCTTGACTGTAGCATTGTACATAACCTGTAATGCTCGAGATTGATTATTAAAAATGCATACCAACAGATGAAAGCGTTGTGGTTAAATCATTACAATTCTTATGTAATAATAATAATAATAAACATGGCTCCTGGATTAAGGGAATGAAAGTTGAAAAAGATAAGAAAATGGAAGTTATATAATCCTAAATTATTGAATCCTTCTTATAATCTTTCATATCATAAAATGTTTCAAAACAGTCCCCTAAGCGTAGAGAAGGGTTTTCAAGACATGTTGAGCAATATGTTGGTGTTTGTTTGCGTCCTTCAACGATTTGTATTCTAGAATATACTTGATACTTTTTTTCTGTTTCCAGAATGTAAAGTGTGTAGAATTCTATCGAACCGCTTTTTCTTTTAAAATGTACTGCCTAGATGTGATAACTTTTTCATAAAAAAATCTCCTCTCAATATTTTAACTAACTGCTTAAAAATTTGAAATGATTTAAAAGTGTATAATGTTTTTTTTTCGTATATTTGTTCCATAGGATTAATAACGTAAACCTCCAACCCACACCAAAGACCGTTTGGCGATAGTTTGTAACAATTATTGGCATTTTATCACGAAGGCCGTAAATTTAAGTACACTCATCTATTTTACATTATTTTTACATACTTCATTTATCTACATATATAAGATATAATAAACATATTTCAGAAGGGGAGCAACATTTCGAATGTTAAGTGTTAAAATTAGTTATCTTATGATAATTGTAGTAATCGTTTTACACACAAAGCAGATTAATTTAGGATTGATTTTTAAGTCTACTGTTTAAAATCTGTTTTACTGAAATGATATATAAATAAACTTAAGTGAATTTTATATGACATTATCTATAAATATACTTTTATTTTGTCATCGATTATAAAAGGGTTTTTTTTTTTTTGCCTTTTCTAAATTTTGTATTGATTACAAGTATTGAAGCCTTAAATTTGCTAGGATGTCAATATGTTTAATTAAGTATGTATACTTATATAAAGTAATAAAATTTATCGTTTATATGAATCTAAAAAATAATGTGTAATTTAATGTTTATAGATAATGTGTAATTTAATGTTTATAGATAATGTGTAATTTAATAATGTGTAATTTAATGTTTATAGATAATGTGTAATTTAATAATGTTTATAGATAATGTGTAATTTAATAATGTGTAATTTAATGTT
>BMAW01049878.1:898489-936180 GCA_019974015.1 Nephila pilipes | reverse complement strand
ATAATGTGTAATTTAATGTTTATAGATAATGTGTAATTTAATGTTTATAGATAATGTGTAATTTAAATGTTCAAAATCAAAACGTATTTTCAAATTGTCTTAAATCTATTCCAATAATGAACACATTAATCAAGAACTTAAAAAAATAAACGAGGTAAGGAAAAAAAACAGCTCAAAATGATTTTTTTTATGTTATGATAATTACAATGAATTACCTACGAGTATACACTTTAAGATAATGACATAATAATTGACGCAGGGGGAGGTCATTATTTAATACTTATCACCTTATGTCATTTCCCTTTCTTCCCCATTATCTATTCCGTCATCACTTCATTAGAATACAGATGTTGTGAGCATCAACCCTGTGTAAGACTACTAATGGGAATTAAAGAAGAGAAGACACCATTATTGATACATTTAAAGAGATTTTTTGATGCATATATATTTATATATATATATAGACTTCTAAACTATATCTTTGTTTATAGATAGTTAAAAGTTTTCATGAAAAAGTAGTATTAATTACACAGTGTTATATTCTTAATTACAGTGTGTTTACAAAGACTATATATAATAGAAATTATATTGATTAAATATATAATTTTATACTTTCCATAAACATAGAAATTCAGCTGGGATATTGAGGTGCTGTGATTTGCTATACAAAGTTTATTTATACTTGTATACAGTGGTTGAAACATTTTACGTAGCTAATGTAAACAAATGGTTGCCTGATATTGACAAAAAAAAATTGGTTAAAAAGTGTACCTCTTAAAATTGCTGAAATTTTGAATTCTAAAACATAAAGTTGTTACAACTTTTTATCTTGCAATTCACAGAATTCAGTTCCCAACGAATGTGATGCTTCTTCTATTTCTTTCACTGTTTTGTAATATAATAACAAGATTAATTTATAATACTTTTTTATACTGAAAATATCTTTGTTTTAAATTCGGGTGAATCAGAATTGTAAATAAATTTTTTCCGCTCAAAAAAACTCCAAAGTGTAAAAGTCTTTTATTTATTGAGTGGAAAAATTTGTTATTTTTTTTTTTACATCCGGGAATTATTTGGTTTGTGATTATGACAGATAATCAATGAATTAATTGAATCAATTATTAATAAGAGTCTTCTAACAAATACCAAACCCGAACTGAACCATATTTAAAAAACAATATTAGATGAAGTTTCTTGTGAGAAATCAGAGTTCAGTGACATAAGCAAAATAATGCGAAGGATTTATTGCGAATGATAGCTTATTAACGTCGCACTGAGAAGAAACACGAGGGCTATTAGTGACAAATCTAATAATTTTGAACCTCGATTAAGTGACGAGGACGACACCTAAGTTGGAACTTTCCTCTCCAAAAGGAGGACTTGGGACCTCGACCATAGTTAACATGCTCCAGCTCCGCTACACGGTGGGTCTTTAGTGGCATCAGGGCACGAACAACCGACTTGACGAAAACACGCCAGCCGTGAGTTCGCGATCATGGCTACCACGGCCACTAAACAGAAAACAGAAAACTAGAGAAACAGAGAGAGAAAGAGAAAGAACTATACTGAGCATTTATAATTTGATTGCAAATAAAAGGATTAAATTCATATTTGGCTGTTTCATCAATTGAGTTTTACACTACGTATGAATGAATTTCTGTTACTTAGAATTTTATTTCGTGACTATTTAAATTAGGAATAATGATTGCGGAAGAGCAAAAGACAGGTTAGAGAAGTAATCTTGGCTCAGATTGATGTGCTCAAAAATCATTCAATGCTCAAATCAATAAAAAAATCAAAATTCTTTGAATTTAACAGGATGATATCAAAACAAATAAAAACGTATAATCTATTTAAAAGAAACTTTTTTTGTATAAATCTGGTATAAATCATAAATTTGAGTATAAATCTGGCATTTATTTTATCAGTTATCCTGACGTAAGTATAGGGGAAAAGTTTTTTTGTTTATTAAGCGTATGCAACTAATATTGCTTGGTAATTTTGTAATAGATGGTAAAGAAAAACTCTTGCTGTTGTAACGAGTATCTAACCTAACAGATTCTTAAGTAAATCATTGTTTATTAAAATGTTTTTAGTTGAATAACTTAAATCCATAGAATAATATTTTGATTAAAATTCTATAATTTGTAAAAAAAAAATTATCCGAGAAATTATACTTTTTTGTGAAAAATGGAAATTTTTCCATCGTTGAAAAAATATACGAGTGTTTCCTTCAATCAAAATTCATCCTGAACAGAATACCGAATCTCAGTGAAGCGTACTTAAAAACCCCTGGAATAATGGGTTGGCAGAATAATACAATAACTTTTGATCTCAAAAACGGAAATATTCATAAACTTTAACCCACGGAACTGCTTAAAAACATTAAAAACGATTACGGCTCTTAAATAGAGAGGCATTCCCGGTCAAGTTTATCGTCCGTGAAGAGGATAAACTTCGGATTATGGGCCGAATGAATTTCAATTCCAAAGGGAACGATGCCTTCGGCGCGAAAAGGCAAGCACGTGTTTACATCCGGGGCCCTCCGGCTTAAAAGGCTGACTCAAAGCTCATGTAGAAAGAAGAGGGGTAAAAAAAAGTTTCGGACAAGGCGGTGTTTCCCGAATTTCTATTTGAATGAGAATGACATCTAGAAATCAGAGCTCAACCCCCTGCTCGCACCCCTCTAATATATAGAATAAAAAAAAAAGGGAGCCCCCTATATCGAATCGTAGACACACGTGGGGGATATTCTACCACCTTGCGTCGGAAGTGAACAATAGAAGACTGGACAAAAGGGTGGATCAAAAAACCCACCTTGCGTCAAAGAGGGGGACTGTCACGTGTCCAGGCAGATTATTGTCGAGCGTAGCACATGGTCTTGTGCGTAATCTAGTCGGATAAATTAATTCGAACCGGTCCCACGTGCGTTTGGAGGCGGTGGAGATTAAAAAAAAAAAGGTTAGTACTGAGATAAAAATCGGCCCTAGCTCTTTGGTGGACGGCGCTCTGTCTTGTAAAGATGTGACCGCTAATAGCCCCAAGTCGTCCACCAGGGCGGAGGATTTGCATTTATGGTTTAATACATGGGGCGTGGAGGCAAAATTGAAGATGGATTGCTATAGTGGTGAAAGGGTTTTTATTCATATAAATATAGCTAATAGATTTTTAGTGATATGTGTTTTCTGTATCTATATAAGGATCTGAGGTGTTAAAAAAGGGATCCCCCCCCCGATATCTCCTCTTCTATAAGCGTTTGGTGAACCTCAAAATTTGAATGTGGCAGAGAGATAAAAAAAAATAGCGGTTTACCCCTTCACTGTATTTTATATTGTATATTAATACGTAGATTATTCATATTATTGTTTTATATTGCACATGTTTGTTCCATACACTTATGTTGCTGCAGTTTCGGAAATACATCATAACCTTTATGTAATCTGATATTAATTCCAAAAACTTTCGTAATCTTAGTGTTCTTGGGAACTCCAGTAAGATATACACAAGACGGAGTAAAAACTATTCCGGGTCCTTTTTTTTTTTAAAAAAAAACAATCTAACTAAAGAATTTCACTGGCTCATGTCCTGAAGAATAAAAATGCAAGACTGAACTTAAGATAAACAGAAAAAAGCATGTGGGAATCGCAACTGAAGTTTCCAAAGCTAGATACGAGAATTGTTCAAAAAGTACCTGTGTTTGAAGACATAAGGCATTGCTAATGTTAAGTCGATGAAACCATTGTGTGTAAGCAACGCCAAAACAGATACGATAAAGATTGGAAGGTTAGATTAGATTTGAGCGTCATTTGTTACTATATCAAAATTTGATTGATGCCGTGACGGGTAGCCGTCGTCATTTTGTGTCTAGTTGTCGCCGTCGATGAGATCTGAATTGTTCATTATACGCCGGAAACTGAGAAGCAATCAAAACAATGAGTTAGATAAGATGAATCAACTCCAAAGAAGGTGAAAATCTCATTGAATGGCAAAGGGCGATATTTAGGGTGCAAAGGCGTCCTTCACGTGGATCTCTTGGAAAAAACAAAACAAAACAAAAAAAAGATTAACGGATTATTCTACAGTGAGTTACTCCATTTTCCTTTCCCATTATTAATACGCCATTCCATTCCTAACACGGGTACTTTTTAAACCACTCTCATATTAATTTAAAATGCCTCAAACTCCAGATTAAATTTACATAAGGCTACAACGGATTTTGGAAGCTATTCCCCTGCATGAATTAGGAAAATGTCTCGAAACAAAATTCCCATCGGCTGTTTGCATAAACAACTTCAGGAAATACGCTTCGACACGTTGGAAGAAGTTGAATTGATCGAGTGAAATACATTTCATTATAAAATATTAAACTAAAATTCAAAGTGAAGCGCATATTGTTTCAAAATTTCTGTGAAATAAAAGTTCATTTAAAGACATACATCTTAGCTTTACTCCCCTTAACCCCAGTGATCTTCTTTCCCATGAGGTTTATTGTCTTTGTTAAACACTGTGGACGCGCCTCTGGGATGAACTCTTCTTTATTTTCGACCTTCCATCTTGTCAATCATTTTTAACTTTCTTTCCTCTTTTTTTTAAATGTCTAGATCACAGTTACACCTTGTTTGGCACAATATGGACACATCTGGCTCTTGCGTCATTAAACTCCACCATTACTCACTCACTCACTCGCCTGTCAACCAATTTTTATCTTTCCCCCCTTTTTCAAATGTCTAGATCACAAATACACATTATTTGGCGCAGTAATAAGATCTGGTTCTGGTGCCATAAACCTCTACTTTTACTCCTTCTCCTTCTCAAATCATAATTTTTTTTTTCTAAATAATTCACCCTATTTTGATGTTTTATAGTACGCTTTTATTTTTATCGTCACATATTTACAATGAGTTTACTGTATTTTAAATCGTTATGCTTATGCATCAGAGAATTATTCCTCATATTCGATTGAGTTTTAATACATTTATAATATAGAGAGTTTTTATAAAAGAATATTCGAACTCTGAAAACCTACAATTACAAAACTAAGGAAGTTACAACCTTTTCGGACAAATTGAATTAAAAACAACGATTTAAAGTGTATAAAATTATAAATATTTAGTGTGAACACCATCACAAACACGAACGATATTCGGTGGTACGGTACGGTGGGTAAGTTGTAACGCAGATGACGATTTAGCTTTTAATAAGTGGCCCTCAAGAATTTTTTTTTCTTTGGAGTTACTTAAAGGGGTAAATTATTTACTTCACCGGGGTACATTTACGAAATGAAAACGCGAATAATTACTTCTCTGGTGATGATCACATTGAATATTTGTAATTTTATAGTCCTTAAATTATTACTTTTTAATTTTCCCAGAAAGGTTGTCACTTTTCAGTTTTGTAATAACAGCTCATAAGAATTGGGATATTCTTTTATAAATACCCTGCAATATAAATTCTTATAATTTTTATAAGCACACTATAAAATTTTCTTTCATTGTAAAATTTACAACTAAAAATTGTGTTTTGTTTTAAAACTAAAAAAGTAACTTTTTGAAAGTAGTTATTATCGTAGTTTGGCATAATTCCAAAAAAATTGCGAAACTAATTTAAAAACAAATTTATTATTATTCATTTATTAATTCTCTATTGTAATCTGGGGTGGCTGCGATATCGAGTAGTCATATCACGAGCTCATGACAAGCTTTATTAACCCACACTTAGGTCTTACTAGGAATTGGGGACTCCCCAGGCTATAAGATGCTTATGGTTGTGAGGCGTTTCAGAGTAGTCCCCACCTGACTTGTTGTTTCAGTGGAATCGTGGGTTCGAGTCTTGTAGCAGAATTGATGCATGTGAAATCTGTCGAAGCTCATAG
The DNA here is from genome assembly GCA_019974015.1 of Nephila pilipes. Taxonomy (NCBI): domain Eukaryota; kingdom Metazoa; phylum Arthropoda; class Arachnida; order Araneae; family Nephilidae; genus Nephila; species Nephila pilipes. The sequence goes on along the minus strand of BMAW01049878.1, from coordinate 930,308 downwards.
TCCTCACGTGGAATAATTTAGAAGTTTGGAGTAAGGAGTATCAGCTCAGGCATCGTCCTCGTCACTTGACCGAGGTTTAAATTTGAGAGGTCCGTCGCTAATTGCCCTCGTATTGCTTCTATGTTCCACATTAACTAAATAATAGATTAATAGATACTGTAATCTGATTGGGAATTTTCAGATAAATTAGTTCTAGATAAAAAAAAAAACGATTAAAAATAAATCTGTGCATTTCATCATAAAAATTTATGCAATATGGGCAATGTTGATACTGACAGATATCAATATATTTCTTATGTCCTTCACTTATGCGAGATTTTCATATTAAATTTATATATTTTAAAGAGATATTTGGAGGATATATATTTATATATATATATATATATATATAATGCATGAATTATATTAGTTCAAATCTTGTTGAAACTAAAATTCAACTAATTAAAATCCATTCAAAAAATTCAAAATTCTTTCTTTTATCAACTGAAGTTACACATTGAAATTATTATAATTATTTAATTCAAATAGTAACAAATAGTTTACTATTAAAAGGAGCAATTAAAGGTTATAAAACTTACTTTTTTTTTCTCAATGTGGTGTTTTTGAAATGAAACAATTTAAATTTTTATTGTTAAGCAGGAATTACAGGTTGTAAATGTGAACGTAAATAAGAATTATAGATTTTAATGTATTCAATTAAATAAAACTTTCAGCTTTATTCCAACTAAGGAAAATATTTGAGCAAAACAAAGTAATGTTTTCTCTACACTATATTTAAGAGAAATGCTATAATTATATATAAAAAAAAGAACTAAAAGTTATTTTTTTAAAACTTAACTGTGATTTGAACCAATTAGGAAAAAAACTAAATTAAATGCTCTTAATTCAGAATTTCCAAATTTTTTTTAAAATTCTCTAGTTTTTATTTTTTGAAGGAAATAAACAATTTCATAACGGATTTCCCTTTAGATACTTAAATAATTAAAAATAATTTTCTTAGTTGTCAATACTCGTAACAAAAAAAAAAAAAAAAAAAAAAAATACGTACATCGTAGCTTCAATAGCAGGAAAAAAAGGTTTTAAAGAATTGCTGGACGAAGCTACCAACTTATAATAGAAACAAAATGTTTTAATTAACTAAGTTGCTTACAAACTTAGAGTTTTGAATTATATTAAATCACATAGTGTAAAGACAAACATTTATAAGTATTCTAAGTTTCAAGGGAAAAGTAATTAAAAATTTTCTTTTGAGATTTCATTAACTCTATTTACGAAGATAATTTTTATTTGTTTGTGATGGTGAATAAAATCATTTTCATTCATATGTAATTATCGCTTAAAATTTCATTACAAAGATTACAAGAGGCTTTTTAAAATTTATACTCAAAGAGTTAATATTATGTTTTCATATAATAATATTTCGAATAATATAATATTTTTGACTTGAAATGATATTACTTAAGTTCTAGTATTGTATGTTATATTACAACAAGTGTACTTTTAATGTCTAAGATTTCGAGGTAACTTTTTTAAAAAAATAACTTATTATTATCCCAAGTAAAATAAACTTATAAATTAAAACATTACTGATAAGTAATTCGCATATTTATATTTATGGATCCTAAATTTTGTATACTGTAAAATATCCACTGTAATCTAAAATTTTCGAACAATTTGTGCGAAATTAGTTTAAGTGATAGCAAATAATTATCTCATAATTCAAGATTTTTGCATATGATACAACCACATGGGAGTTATTGAATATTTTCCATGACATAAGTATAAAAATTCCCTTCAATTAATATTTCATATTAAGAGATCTCATAATAAATATAACTTATTTATCCGTTGGAATAAAATTAAAAAGAGTTCTAAAATTCGTCTGCCTTTACGTTTATTGCTATGTAGTATCAAATAAATAATTATTCTTATTCTTATACTTTTATTTGATTTTGTGTAATTATATCTAACGTATTTTGCTTATTTTACTACCACAAATATATAATTTTCATCATAATATTTGTTACATTCATTTATCGTCTATTTATACGATATTTCTTTTTATTTTCTTCTTATATATATTCTATTTCTGTAAACTTTCTCTTCAGACATTTTTTTCTATTAGTTTCTTGAATTTCTTTGAAAATATCTGTTTCAAAGTTATAAATTATTATTACTCTCGTTATTTGCTATCATAAAAAATCGTTTGACATTTAACGTTGTCACTTTACTCCTAAGATTTGACATAGATTTTTTTAAAATTGTGAGTAATGTCAGAACTTTTATGGAAAAAATTAATAAAAAATCTTGTTTCAATATCTCGTACATATTAACATTTCACCTATATAATGCTTTCAATGTTTATGACAGCTTCAATATTTCTTAAATTTCATAACAAAATATCAAATAACACTCACACTATTCAAATAAACAAAACAACGCTACCCGCTTGCATCAATTCAAATTTTATGAGTTTTCAACAATTCTTTTCTTAATAAATATTGATAAACCGTATCTTTTCATTGCTTCGCGACGAAACATTCATACCTTAAAACTCAAATAAAGCATCCAATATATGTATACGCAGAAACAGATATAACTCTACTCTCAGCAAACAAACATCAAGTAAAAAGTTTCATATACCTTCTCTTCAATTAAAAACTGATATTCTCTGACACGACTGCACAAAACCTACATCAAAAATATTGAAGTACGAATAAAAATCATCTTCTTTCGAATCCGAAAACCCCCTGAAATTTTAATCATTTTTCAAACGATATCATCTCTCACGTATCGCATATTACTCGTATCTGATAGAGGAATTATTTTCCCACTTCAATATCTTGATCTAAATATAATATCGAGGCGTCAGTTTTGGATACGGCGATCAATAGAGAGTTTTATTTACATTTCAGTGCAATTTCTTTTCTTGCCCGTGTACTGACATTCCTGACTGTCAAGCAAAGGAAGGGGGAACACTGGAAAGAAATCATCAATCTTTAAGCGGATCTTATACGTTTGACATCTGCGAAGGCTGAATTTTAAAATGGATCGATGTTTTATCGTCTATCGATATGACATTTATCGATTAACGAGTACCACGTAGATGGATGGGACGGGATAGCATTGGAGGAATCTGGTTGTAATACAGATTTGTTGAAGTGAGTGGTATTGTGTTTGAGGATAATGTACTGATGGTGTTGTGTTTGAAAAAGAAATATAGAACAAATAACACTGTTATCTTCATGCAGATGTCGAAAAGGTATCTTAAAAACTAGCGAGAGTTATAAAATAGTGATTAAATATTTTTTTGCCTCGTGTCACGATTCTTTTTTTTTTCTTGCATTTGTTAATTTTCGACGTTCACTCTTGTTTTATCAAATCATTATTTGATTTTGCTTCAATACTGGTTTTATTTCTTTCAGTGAGCTCATATTCACTTCATGAAATTTATGTAAATAGATTATGAATTAAAATGAGTTACCACTACCAGATTTTCTGTACAAGATTCCTTTCTAAAGCAATCGAGGGGAGAGATTATAAGAAAGATTAATTGGTTGACAAGTACAGAAGATCTTGCAATGTAGTTACATAGTCTCTGATTCTGATGGTGATTTGTAGATTCTGGATTTGATTTATATATCGATTAAATAGTGCATGCAACTTTAATCCAAATTTCTCTAGTTACATTTAGTTATTTTCAATTTTTCTCAAATAATATATTACTTTTGTTTTTATTAAAAAGTTAACAGTTGTAAATATGTTTGATGAAGTAAAATAATTATTGAGTTTTTTTATTGATTATTTGAGAGTCAGCGGGGAATGCTTAAAAATTTATTTATAAGTTAATCGAAGAAACTCAATAGATTCTGCGAATTCAATGACTGAAAACATTCCTACGAAGGTGGTTTAAGACTTCCAGTGCTAGGATTGGGAAATAGGGTGTTGAAAATGGAGTAACTCTTATTAGTATTGTCCAGGGAACATTTTTTCCTAAAAAAAATATATCAGTAGGACACCCTTAGCTCCTCCAAAAAATAATCTTCGCAATTTTTTCGGCTCATGAAATTGTCTTCGCGTTTCTTGGTGTAAATTCGTCGGAAACAGCCCCTTCTTTTGATAATTGCAGGATTTTTGGTGTATAATGAGGAATCCAGATCCCATCGAAGGAGACAGCTCAGTGCAAAAGGACAACAACTCCACGTAGGAGCAATCAAAACTAACCTTTGAAGCAAAGTCAAATTTGTTTTGCAGCCATTTAACACATGGCAGCAAAAAAAAGCAATATCAGCTTACCTTAACGAAATCATTTGTCCTTATTCATAGTCTTTGAATCATTCTCGTAAAACGTATTCTATTTTCTATTTCAGGAAAGGACAATAATCGATGTTGCTAACAAAAAAAATGTCTTAATGGCTTATTTCTCCTTTTTAGAGAAGAGATGTTTTTATACGGAAAACATCGAGAAAAATTAATATTTTAAGACTTCAAAATCAATATAAACAGTGAATATATTTTATTTCAAACCCTATATATATAACATCTTGATTTATTTTCTTAAAGATATCACCCGATTAATATATACAACGATATACTAATAAGTTATATTTTTACAGAAAATGTCGAAATAAAAAAATTTGATCGATTTATTGAAGACTTTTATAAAATGAATTTTTTCAGAACTTTTCAATTGACGTGTTATCGTGATTGAGAGATTTCATCAATTGAAAATTGATGAGAATTGACGAAGTACTAAAGATAGGATAGGAAGACATTGAAGATAAGATCAAATTAAAAAGATTTTTAAAGCAAAAGAAAGGTTGTCCCGTTTGTATTATGGAATCAACAGCAATTTGAAATATTCTCTTTTGAGTCGAATTTCTGGAGGATGAAATGTAATTAGCAATTTTGACATTGCTTCGAATTGTATTTTGAAAACTGTTTCTACTTCGCCAAGGAAATGAATAAAAAGAAAAATAATACAAATTCAAGTTTGCCTAGAATTCAATCCTCAATATGGCTATGTTATCTATAATCGTGACTAACGTAAACCCTAAAAATTCCTCAGAGGGAAAGGATTCATATATTTTTTTTTTTATCTACAAAGTAATTTGATTGTAATGTGAAAACAGACTCATAATATTTGAAATCTTCGCCACTCACCATAAACCATTATGGTAATGATTCTTGGTATTACATTTGGGGGTATTTAAGTCTGCTGGTGACTAGAGTACTTTAGTAATAATTATTATTTTCATATTTTGAAAAAAAAATATTTTTGCTGTATCAAAATGTTAAAATAAATGATTATTATATAAGTAAATTTGCTTGAAAAACTCTTCTTTGATGGGGAGAAAAAAAAGATGCGAGAGAGAAAATCAAAGTAATATGACAATCGTAAACAATCGATTACAATATGAAATTACTCTTTATTTTAAGAGGAAAATAAATTTACAAACATTCCTGAAATTAATATAGTTCTTCATTATTTGATTTAATTGAATTACAGAAAATCACGGAAGATCTCTCAATAAAAGGCTTCATTTTTTATAAGGCAATATTCCATATTCGCTAATATTTTTAAGTAAAAAATAAAGACTTAATATTTAGTTCTTTTTATTTCTCATTTAAATTATCGTATTTTCTCTTCACACTGCATTATTTACTTTGTAAGCATTAATATCGTATCTGATTTCATATGTTTGTTATTGTTATTATGTGTTTTCAAGCATCTTTTAGCTACAATGATTCATTGAATTAGTGCTAAACTAAGCCTAAATATCAATTTTTCTTCAACTGAATTTTAAGAGAAGTGTTGTTACTTAATATTCATAATGGACAACTGATCATTGCTGATTCACGGGGGCGCGGGGAGAGAGAGAGAGAGAAATCTCATATTTTTATCTCTTACTGATGATCAGTTAAAATTTGATAAAGAGTATTAAGCCGTGTGAAAACCTTAGTTCAGAAAGGAACCATGAGTCAAAAAATTTTGGGAAACACTAGGTAAGAGGAGTAATTATTTCTTTGCAGTGAATATTTGCTTGGGCGCTCTTTCGATCCTGTAAAACGGTTTTTGCTACAAGAGCACTATACTAGAGGATAAGAAAACTTCTACTACTTTCTTTTTCCATCCTTTTCTGATTTATTAATAAACGAACTAGATTTTACTTAACATTTTTCTCTTCTAACAACATTCATATATATATATATATATATATATATATATATATGACTGTTAAAGACATTTTTAAAATGAAAAAGAAAAGATAACTTTTACGAAGCTGCAATCCCCCCCCTAAAATATCAAATACAAAAAAAAAAAAAAAAAAAAAAAAACTTAAACCTTAAATACGTCATTGATAATTTGAAAGAAAAAAAAGCTTGTAATATAGAAAATAAGTGGTTTTCAAAATGTGTTACTCTAAAAATTAGCTGAAATATTTACATTGTACGGGTGTGATTGTTTATTAACGTCTCACTGAGAAACAACACGTGGGCTACAGGGGACGGACCTCGTAATCTTGAACGTCGGTCAAATAACACTTGAGCTGGTACTTCCATCTCTATTCTTCCTCATCACGCCAATAGTAGAAATTGGGATATCGACAGATATAACGTGTATCAACCCTGCTACATGGCGGGTCTTAAATGGCACCCGGGCTCGATCCCATGACTTGACGAAAATGACCACAGGCCCAGGTCCGCTACCCTAATTACTAGACTACCGCAGTCCCGATATTGCTCGAGAGCTGAATGCTTTGTTTTAGTTTTATGATTGAAATGTGAATTTCAATGAAGATGAAGTTTCTTTTATTTATTTTTTTATCAAGTCTTGTATATTTGTTTAATTAAAAATCCAATTTATTCCATAGCTAAAAAAATTCTGAAAAGACCTATCTTGCGGCAAATCAGTTCTTATTGAGATTCTACATTATACAAATATTTTACACGAAACAAAAAGAATTAATAAAAAAAAAGTACAAAAGTAATAGCGATTCATTTAAGAATCAAAATCGCTTGACCTCAAAACAGTCTGTAAAAGAAACTAAATTAAAAAGAAAAAAAAAAAAAAAAAAAAAAAAAAAAAAAAAAAAAAAAAAATAAAAAAAAAAAAAAAAAAAAAAAAAAAAAAAAAAAAAAAAAAAAAAACAGTTTCGACACAAAAATGGTGACCAAACAATGTTCTTAAATATCTAAATAATTTCACCATCTTTCTGGTTATATCTAAGAATTCCCTCTATGTATTAATTACAGAATTGTAACAATCGATAAAAAAAAAAAAGAAATGCTTATTACTTATTATTTTTTCTTCAATTAAATACGAACATTGATGTAATATATTTTAGAAAATTGCCTTATTGCTGGTGAAACAAGCCTATACATGGTGACACAAGCAAACTTGCTATTTTATATCATTAGATATTTTGTTAATAAATAAAAAATAATGCTGGTGAATAAGTAATAAAAGGAAAATCCTTAAATGAATAGAAATGCCATAGTAGATAACTTTTTGACCAATACATTGATGAAATTGCCACAATAAAAAGTATTAGAAAATTACTTTTTTTTTCTTTTTAGAGTTAAAAGGAACAATAACGTAGAATATTTCTTTCATCGTCATTTGGTTCTGCCTCCTTTTGACATTCATGATACTCTAATTTCCTGATTCCTCCCTCCTACTTTATAAATAATAGAAAGATTTTAGAGAATGTCCAACGTATTGTCACCTCGCCTTTTCAATCAGTTATCTTCAGATTTTTTTCTGTTTCATAGTTTTTTCATAGAGATGCTTTTAAATAAGGGGGGGGGTGACCTTTTTCGTTCCTTGCAATCCTTTACGTGTGATTTCATGACAAAGGATTTTTTCATAAATTAATTATACTCTCGGTTACATTTTCTTTACGTGTATGTATAATATGCATATATGCATGAAGTAAAAATAATTAAAATTAGTCAGAATATTTAAAATAATCGATGCAATAAAAAACTAAATTAAAAATAGATCTAAATTTTTATTAAATTAAAAATTATTTCACAGGCTCTCTGCTCATGAAGTAAATTAGTAGTTTTCCTATTATGGTATGCATATCCTTTGGAGTAACATAAGTAAATGACAAAGAAAAGAATACCTGTAAACAAATTCAAGTATATAATTTCCGAGTATCCTATGTTGGAGATAGCAATTTTTTTTTATCAGAGAAGAGGTACTATTACAAAAAAGTTTTAGAACAAAATTAAATCTCGTATATACAGAACAATTGAATAATTTAACAACTTAACTAAAAAGGGTAATAATAGTCAGTAGCAACTAAGTACTTCAAAAGGTTAGAAATAATTCTAAATTTGAAAAAGTCGTATTCGAAGTGAAATCCACTCAAAGAGAGTCAAAATGGTGGTTGGCTATGCTTCTTCTTTTGTTATAATGTAATTTAAAAACTCAATCTCTCCAAAGTGCTGCGTCCAAGAACGCCGTTATATATTAAGCAAACAAAAAAGCACTTCACTTCAGATCTTTGACTAGTTGTATACGAAACTTCCGGAAACGAATTTAAGCTCTCTGACAGCATTAAAATTGGTAGAGATGAATGAAATCTTACTAAGAGTCATACTAATCATGTTAAAACAAAAATTAATAATTAATGTATGATTAAGAACCTTTATATTAAATAGGTTTGGTTAAGGTTCATAATCAACGTCATATGGAGTATCTTAACTAAGAACAATTTCCAAACAGTCGATAAAACAAATGGGGCTAATACCAAATTACTTTCGTAAAATTTTTTAGCTTCATTTGAGTAAAACAAGGAGTCATTTTAATTTAGATTATTAATAATTATTTCTTTCATTGGAATATTTATCTCTTTAATATGCATTATCATCTCTTCACAATACATTTATTAAATAAAAAATCTTTTATCTTATTTACATCTTTTTTTTAAACCATCACTAACAATAACACAACAAAACAAAGCAATCGCCAAAAATTAATAAAACGACTGCATTTTTAACCACTCGTATATACTCTTTCAAAAACAATTAAAAATTTATTTCTCGAGAAGAAAAACCCAATCTTCTAATGTACAAACTCACGACGAAGGAATAATAATAATAATAATAAAACAAATAAATAAAAAAAGCCAATATAAAACATTATATGCCCACTCCATTGTTTAAGGAGAAATAAGAAACACGACAAGCCAAACCGTGCCGAACAAAACAAAAGCAAAGCAAGAAAAAGAACGATCGACTCGGTAAACAATGACTCTTTTCGATATTAGCACATGAAAAGAGCACAAACCCCCTTGTCCACCCCCTGCAAGACCCCCTCCCCCCGATCCGAAACTATTCAGCATTCCTGGTCCCCCGATCTCTTTGTATCATCATCTCCACCCCCTCCATCCCCTTCTCATCGAGAAAGCGGGGCATTTCCACTTGTATACCCATGCCCTGGCTAACGCCCTTGCTTTTCTGGGGCGGAGAGCTAAAAGGGGGAGTGACATCGCTAAACGGGCATTCATCTTCTTACCCCCCTTCCCCCATTGATCGTATTAGGCGGCCTTTTAAATAACGCAGCCAAGTTCAACAATTAGTCCCCCTGACTGGGACCATAGGGTATTCGTTGTAAAGTGATCGCCCAGATCGTACATTACACTCCTATTTCGTAGACAGGGGATTGGCAAGTGGAGGATGTTTGTTAGAGGACGGATCGGTGAGGCGATTTAGTCGATGAAAGGTTTCAACGATGTCGATATTTTGGTTTCTGGAACAATGGGATGACACCTGAATAAAAGAGAAGGAAGGAGAGAGGGGTATAGAGTACGCGCTTTGGGAATGATTCCTTTTTTTTTTTTTTTTTTTTTCGTGTGTGTAAAGTGAGATGTTTGAAGTTGGGATGTTGTTGGGAGGATTGAAGTAGATGAGGATTTTAATGCCAAAAAATTGAACGATGACTTCATTTATCTCGAACTGAGTTACGAAATGTAAGTTTTCCAAATCGAACTTTTTTTTTTAATATTTAATTTTACTGAACAAATGTGCATTTCGTTTGAATTATCTATTTTGGGATATTTCCAGAATTAAATGAAAAATGAAAATAGTAACAATTCCCAGGATTAATCTAGAATTTACTGAACTTGTGTGAGATTTTTTTTTCTAGTTAGGTACACAGAATGGGGGGGGGACCCTTACTCAAATAATTCAAAAATTTGACAGAACAATATCTACAGGTAACGTGTAATACTATGTAAATGAAAAAAAAAAAGATATTAAATTTGCATTTAATAATTGGATAAATATTACCATATTCATCTGGAACATAAATATGAAAGCTGGGGCTATATTATTTGAATTATTCTAATACTATATTAAACTTGTAACTACGTCATTTTTAGCAGCTTTTCTTTTGGAGATAAAATGGAAGTTATTTTTATTACTGTAATTTTTTAATGGTACTGTAATTTAAGTAGTTTTGTCGATTTGTTTAGTGACCAAATATTTGAATATTTTGAACAGGAAAAAGTTCTTAAGTAAGGATTTCAAGAAAAAATTGTATCATTATGCAAAAAAAAAAAAAAAAAAAAAAATGTGATAAAGAAAAAAAGTCAAAAATCACTTTCGGAGATGAAAGTAAACTGATAAATATCGTCCTTATTTTCTATTCTTTTGAAAATATTTTATTGTGTTTTAATGAATACGAAATATGTGAGAAGATAATTAAATAAACTCTGTAAAATGTACGTTACATTCTCGATTATCAAATGAGTGGTTAGATGCCTTGAATGGCAAGATAATTTAAGTTTGCTCCAGAAAATATATTTTTTTACCTAGCCATCATCATTATATTAATATAGCATATATGTTTTGTTCAAGGTAATATTCTTAAATAACTTTAAAAACTATCTATTAAAATTATTAATTAATTTTTAAAATTATCTATTTGTTTTAAATTTATAAAGATTTTTTCATTAGTTTCAGTTTGAATTATGAAAATAACACAAATAATTGTTTCAATATGGAACCCGCTTTTGTAGTAAAAACTGACCGATGTAACGTCGTTCACTATTAAAGAATTCCTCTCATAATTAATATACCATTTAAATCAATTGCAACTGCAAGACAATTCACTAGTTCGATATAAATCTCAGAATTGATAGCTACAATCACATTATGAAAATAAATTAGCTTTAATGCCTATCATTAATTTATGATTTCTCAATTCTATCATCATTTTTATATCGTAGTTTACATTTAAGTATTCAATAATATAATGCTTGAATTCTCTTTAGAGGATTCTTCATTTCATTTTTAAGTAATCTGTTTGAAATTAAACCAGCGAATAATTTATTTAGTAAATTGTTTTACCATTATTGAATCTCGGATTATTATTTTTTTTATACATATTAAGAATGGGAAATTATACTTTGTAACAGACTTGTTCCATAACCAATTCAACAAAATCAAGTCCATCTAACTCAAACAAACCAAATTGTTATTTTTTTTCTTCCTTTTTTAAGTAGGACATTTTCTTAAATCTATATTACAGAATCAAGGTCTTCAAATTGTATCTCCTGTATTTTTTTATTGTACAGACATGTGAATTATATTATTCAAATATTTCTTCTAAAAATCATTTATCTTTTATCTGAAGTGAAATTCGTATTTATGTTTTCGCGTCAAGGATTGATTTCTCACTGAATACCGTCATCATATTTCTGGCAAACCATAGTAATGGAGTAATCTGTGTAACCTAATGTAGACATAATAATGCATTGTAGTAAACTTTTGCTTACTGAAATATGCAACGCAGCATAAAGACGGTACTCACTTATCGTAGTCCGCCTTGCAGTATAACTTTCTGTCCCTGGAGTAGCAGGTGTGCGAGAGGTGTATGTGGCAGACGGAGCAGGTAAGGCATCCCTCGTGCCAGGAGTTGTCCATCACCCGCATGATATAGCGGTCGATGATAGGCTGCTGGCACGCGCTGCACAGTTCCTTCTTCGTCTTGCTGCGGATGGTGCCCGGACCTCCTGTTACAAAAACTACACAGATTAATCACGTGACATTAAGCAATACAAATTACATATTATTCCCTATCAAAATAATACTAATGATTTAGTTAAACGCAGTGTGTGCGCTCAAAATTAATGTTTATGCGTTTGATAAACATCGTTTATTTTATTAAATATATAAGAATTTAATCCTACGTTTAGTGATTATAATACCGGAAAATTGCGAATTTTATCCTCGTTACCGGTTATTTTACAATGTTTTTGGGGTAATTCTTTAAATTATGTACGTTAACTATAATACACTTTTTTGTTTTTTTTTGTTGCAGTCGCTGCGATGCCAACATGACACTAAACAGTAGTAGAGATTCTTTGTGGAGATCGCATGCGCTACTCTGTTCAATACGTTATTCATAAAGGAGAAACTTAATTTGTTCGTCTAAACAAAACAAAAATTCAACCAGTGGCGTAGCGTGGGGCGAGAGAGGGCAGAGGGAGCCAATGCCCTGGACGGCACAGATGTGAGGGGCGGCAGGGAGTGACCGAGATGGCTAGTTCTGTCTGCAGCATCAAGCACATGGTCATTAAATTAGATAGCTGCATTGGGATTACTTAAGTATAGAATTTCAAGGCAACTGGACAAATAGAAATGGTTCAAAATAAAGTTCTAAGATTTAGTTTAAGCAAATATACTTACATTTATGTGAAGTTAAATAAAAACTTGTCAAATACTTTATTCAAAAGAAGAAAATAAATTTCACTTTTTGAATTTAGAAACGCACTTGGCCGGTTGCGATCCGCTGTTGCTACGCAACAAATGCAATTGGTCAGTTCATTTTGATTTTTGAATTTCTGACCTTGAACAACTCGTAGACATGACGGTGAGCAGGTGATATTTAATTTCTTCTGCCTTTTTTTTTTATTTAGAAGAGCGGTGCAGCGTTGATATCGTTAATTTTATATTTTGATAAAGTTTTACGTGTATCTAAATTTAAGTTTTACGTGTAGTTATTGATAAGCCAATTTTATTTCATATGCGATTCTTCGAATATATAGGAGTGTTAAGGTAAATATTTATTTTGTTTATTTTAAAACTTTTCAGAGGCTTTGCGGTTTTACCCACGCAGAATGTTACTTATTCGTCTTAACATATTGAACTATAAGTAATTAAATTTTTACACGTGTGCAATGCATACGTGATATTATACATTTTATTATTTCTTTAGGGGATAGTAAATTTAGGGTTCACACAGGGGATAGAAATCTACAGTACGTCATTGAATACAACGTGATAATCTGCCTCTGGCACTAAAAATATGTATAAATAAAATGTTAAAAAAGAACTGGAACATTTTGAACAGGAAAATACGGGGGGGGGAATATCTTGAATTATATTTCGTTAATAATTACTAAACCTATAGCTGTACAATCTGTTAGAGCTTTTGTTACATTTAGAATATTTTGTATAAAAATTATATCTAAATTAGAAGACCAAAATGCAGAGAAGTGCGCGAAAATAAACACGTATGATTCTTACATGTTTATTTTTTAAAACATGGTGTGACAACTGAATTATATATTTTATATTTATTTTCATTGGGAAAAGTTATTCATGTATAAGTTTTAATTATAATCTGCTACTATATTGTATATTCTGTTTATATTATTTATGTTCAGAATACAGTTTATTTTCATATACGTTTATCACAGTGTATAATAAGCAAGTAAAATGTCTCATTGTTATGAATTTTTTATTTTATATTTATGGCTTAAAGAATTTCTTGTAATTTATAGGTACACCAGTTTTCTTTGAAAATTTTGCCGAATTACCGATAATAATAAAAAAAAGTCGGTTGGTTTGTTATCACTAGTTTATCGAAATACAATGGTCGCGGTAGTCAAGTGGTCATGGTCGTAGCCGACGTTGCTCTTGTCGAGTTGTGGTTTCGAGCCCTGATACACGCCCTTTACCGTCGTGTAGAAGGGCTGACGCAAGATAAATCTAGTCGCGGTCCCAAGTCGTCCCATTGGCTTGATGTGGAAGTTTGGAGAGGGAGGTGCCAGCCTAAGGTATCGGCCTCATCACATGACAGAGAACCAAAATTACGAGGTTCATCGCCAATAACTCTCGTGTTGCTTCTCAGTGCAAAAACAGGGCTATTGGCGAGTAAGATGTTAATAAACAATTACTGTTACATTATTGTAATATGCAATAATCTATTTTTTTCAATTGGCTTGACAAAGGCTATTGACAATGGTCCAGAATTAACTATAACCAATTATTTTTGTTATTTACAAGGATAAATAAAGTGTTTACATAAGATGGAAACGTTACAATTATATTCAAAATTCTGAAAATTTCCTATCCGCAATTTTTTCTTTCATTGCTTTTTATAGAATGATAATTAAAATTTTAAATGCATATTCTTAAAAAATTATATATATATATATATATATATATATATATATATATATATATATATATATATATATATATATATATATATATATATATATATATATATACTCTTCTTTCATATATATGCACTAATTTTAAAGCGCAGTAGCAAGGATACTAAAAAAGTCATAGTTGTAATAATCCTGCCTATTCTGACTTAAGTCTATTTTTTTTTCACGAGAGAGAGGCCATTTTACATTCTTTTTTGAGGACGATCTTCTGGTAGTAACTTAACCTACATGGCCAAGCTAAGAGAACACTAAAATATCAACTTGTTACATCAAGAGAGAATTTTTACCATGTCTTTGATTTATATGGAGGAGATTTCTATATATATATATATATATATATATATATATATAATAAATTTCAGATTCATAAAACTATTTCAAGAATCTTCCAGTAAAAATTATCCCAAGTATCGATAGAGGATCTGCTTTGAAAATATTTCGTAAACATGTACATAAGTATATATTAGATGCAATATTTTTTAAATATTTTGTTTTTTAATAATGGAAACTAAGGAACAATTTGAAATGAAGAACTTAGTTATATTATTATTTTCAAGGGCTTCATTTAGTAAGCTTATAACCAAACTATTTTTTAAACATCAGATTGGATGCAAAACTTAATTAGAGTATTAAATATAAAAATATTGAATGTAATTAAGTTGGTTTTATCATTTTATGTTGATGTAACGTAATTAGAAATGGATTTTTTTTCAGTATTAATTCATTTGAAACACAAAAGGAAAATAAGTAAAATGGGTAATGACACTTTGCTTGGAATTAGTAAATTAATTATAGTTACTTTCTTAATCATAAGAGTCGAGGCCAGCATTTGATTAAGGCAGATTGTAGAATATTTATGCAATTTAGTTTCAATCATAGATATATTATCTTACCGAATTAATCCTTCATAGTAAGCAAATTAAATTTAGAAACAATATTGAGGGGAGAAAAGGGGAAAAAAGAAAGAATTGATTTGACTATTTCTAAAACGTATTATCAAAACTTTCAACTACTTTGTGACTGAAGAGAGAGAAGAAACGTTCTTTTTTATTTCATTGATAAAACTGATTTCTATTTAAAACTGATTATTGTTGCAAATGATTATTGATAAATTTTTTTGTATATTGAGAAATAAAAAGGAATTTTCCTGAGCCATTAAAATGAGTCATTATTTTTTTTTTCTAAATACGGTTTTATAGTTTTAAACAAAAAACAATATGTCTGATTATTTCCTATTATAATCATAATTATATTACTGAGAATTTAAAAAAAAAAATAAGCAAATTACATAATTTATTATGCATATTTAACTCTCCCTCTCTCTGTCTCTCTCTCTCTCTCACACACACACACATATATATATACATATATAAGTAAACTTTAAATGAATTATGAATTTATTGTTATTACACCAGAAGGAAAGAGATTCGGGAGAAGCAGTGAACGCAACATACGTCTACTCTGTTTGGTAAAAAAATGAGAAGTGACCCTGTTTGTTTCTTCAGAGAAGTTAAAGGAAGAATTATGCAGATGAGACTTGACAATAGGTGTAAGGATCTTTAGGTATTTTTCATGGAAACTAAATGGCTAATAAGGAATATCTTTATTAGTTTAGGGTGTGGAAAATGCCAATCTAAGTGTTTTTGTAATTGTATAAACTAAGCGTGATTGTATAAACTAAAAGATTAAAATGATGGAATTACGAAATAACGATGAACCTATTATTATGTTATAATAATTAAATTATAGGATAAATTAAGAAATCAATTACAGTTAAAAGAGAAATCATTACACACACACATATATATATATATGTGTGTGTTTTAGTTATCAGAAACTAATTTTAAATACTTAAATTAACTTACTTCAGATTAACACTGCATAGATAAATAGTCGAATTAAACAATTTAAAATAAAATTTTAAATTAACACTTACAATGTAGGAAAAGGTAACATTTTTATTTTACGTATCATATTTTGATGCTATTTAAGACAATGAAATGCAGAGGAACGATAATTAATTTAGTTGTGGACCGGATAAAATAATTTTAAGTTCTGTTTACAAGCGACATTTTGATTGCTGTTTTTAGTTGTTGTATTGATTATATCCTACTAAACATTAATTCTGGTTTAAAACAAAAATAATGTAAATAAACAAAATAAGGAAATGTTTAAAAAAAAACCCTTTCAATTTAAAAAAAAAAGTTACGAGTTCTTCAACGAATAAGTGAAATGCTTAATATTTAATCGGAAATTTTTACATTGTAAACATGCAACATTTATAAAAATGAATAATTGATTTAAATTTAGTTTCAAGTAGTGAAAATAAAATACAGAAAGGTGAGCAACATATTCACAAAATTAAATTATGCTACAAAAACTATTCTTGCATTTTCAAATATTTAATCAGCTATTATAAGTATATTTATATACATTTTATAAAATGTATAATATACATATTTTATATTCATACTCTTCGATCGATTACATTAAGTTTTATTTGTATACGTTTGTATTTTTAGTTAATTTGCATACGAAAAATGCAGTAGCTTTTCATGAATATTCATTTTAATATATTTGTGGTTTTTATTTCGTATTATGACGGGTTACGGTAGCTTTAATATAAGAAGCTTGATTTGTTGTTGAAAGAAAATAAGCCAAGAAAAACCATATATTTAAGTTAAGTTTTTCATATTCTATTCAATGTAAAATAAAGCAAAAAAAACGTTAAAATCGTCAATATTCTAAACATGGGATCCCATTTAAAATATAAAAAAAAAAAAATCATAACTCAGTTCAAAAGTTTATTGCCCAATTATAAGAATCCTGTCTCTGTCAAAACAAAATTTTATCACTCTGCGCCCAAAATAAACCCGCTTTTTGAACAAGGCATCTAGAGGGCACACTTCATACAAATGCCAAAACTCTCCCACTTATGAACATGATTCTGAAATTCGGACTTCCATAAAACTGCTATCTTTCGCCTTCCTAAAGAAAAACATTCGAAAAAAGGGAATAAAATGTCCTCCAACGGACCAAATGTTTTGGGTCGATTCCAGAGGGAAAAAAAAAGGGAAGAACTACTCCTCCGAAAGAAAAGTATGCCTTGGCTTATTTTATTTGGCGAGCGGGGGAACTAGTGCAAACCGATGAAGATCTATTATTGCTTTTTCTTTTCTTTTATTTCTCCTTTTTTTTTAGTTTTTCGGGTCCTTTTGGAGATCGCCAATAAGCTGTTTGGAGTCGAGGGGTAGGGATAGCAGGGGGTTTTTACTCCTGCTGTGGATGGTATCTACAGAATTTGATATGCTTTGGTCTACGCCGGAATATTTAGCCACATTCTTTGAAGCAAATGATACAGAGCTGAGGTTATTTATGAAAGCGAGTTGGGCTTTCCGGTGAAAGGAAATTTTCGTGTTCTTGTTTGGTGGAAGGAGAAATGGAACATACATAAAATCAGGAAGACAAATTTATTTTTTATTTTTCTACAAATTGGAATTGGTTTCAATAACGCGTTTGAAGAATCAAACGTATTCAATAAATTTGTGAAGGCAAAAAGCCAGACACGGAATTTTTTTTACCGAATGCAAGGAGATTTTCTATAAATAGATATCATGATATACTCATTTATGAAAGTGAACTCGTTCCAATAAATATAGAAATTCAACTTAATGTAGACTATTGGCTATTGAAAAGGAACGATACAAAGAAAGTTTCGAGAATCACTGTTAAAAATTCCTTGAATGTTTATTGTGAAATTTACTACGAAACGATATCTTTACGACATCACTGACATCTAACAGTATACTTGTCAAGTCCGGAAGAATTTTTTCCGTTAAATATCCTATAAGGGAAATAACCCAGGGATATAATAAGACTTACAAAATTAGATTTAATAATAATTTTTTTAGAATGGGAAATTTACGAACTCTCTACTTTAGAGGAAATATTAAAGTAAGCCTCGACTTCAAGAAAAGAGGAGACAGTTAAATTTAAGGGAAAAAATAAGCTCCTAAACAAAACTGTAATTTAATTCGTCTAAATCTAGATTCGGTTTAATCTAATTTTTCCATTCAGCATCAACGTCTGTATTAATGTATTGAAGTTTTAATTCTAAAATACTGTTCGCTTTAATAGAAATAAAAGAAAAAAAAAAAAAAAACCCGCCCAAAAAAAAAAAAAAAAAAAAAAAAAACCTCATTCAAAGTCAAAAGTACGCAATGGAATTTCTAGTTGAAATGATTAATTTCATGACTGAAACATATCAAAGCGTTTAACTGAAAACAAAAGACAAGCACCACGGAAAGTTCTCGTTTTAAGTACATAAACTGTTTATAACATAATTTGCATAATTGGTGTGTATTTTTTCTAATGTAAAAATATCTTTATCTGATGGCCCATCAGTTACCCATTGCTACTTTAAGAAAACTAAAAACTTAAGCCCAATAAAATGCATAGAAATATTCGTATATCCTACGCATAGTCTATATTCAACCTATTCTAACTTACAAACTCAATTATTGTAGAGTAAAACTTCTACGCTGGCTCTAAAAACTCCAGATACGAAAAGGAAAATTTCAGCTCGACTAAAAAGATGGTTATTGCTACAGTTTATTAATGTCGAGCTTACAAGCAACGCGAGAAAAGGAGGAAGGACTATTGGCAATGGATCTTATAATTTTGAATCTCGGTCAAATGGTAAGGACGACACCTCAGCTAGCACTTTTCTTTCCAAACTCTCATACCATGCCAATGGGAGGACTTGGGATATGGATCAGATAAAACTAGTATCAGCTCCGCTGCACAAAGTGTCTTTAGAAGTATAAGGACTCGAACCTATGAGTCCGTGATTATGACCACCAGAATCCCGCGGCCATTCCAGTATAAGGGAATTGATACTATAAATAAGTCGAATGTAAATACATACTTCCTGCAGATATCCACAATACGGCTATGAAAAACAATGGACTTTATATGGAACTTTTGTTAGGTGCCAAGTATACCCCCATGAGAAGCATCTATTCAGAAGCGTAGCGACGGGAAAGGATATGCGTACGTACTCCCCCCCTCTCCATAAAGATTGCTGTGTACTGAAAATTTAAAACAAGATAAATTTTTTACTAAGTTTTTTCTGAAAAATATTAATATTCGAAATCCCATATTCCTCATATGCATTCTTCTCACATTGAAAATAAGCAATGAAATTCGAAACTAATTTTGAGATATGAGTCGAAACGGGAGACCCCTCTCCCCTTTATGAAATTTTTTTCGCTTCTTCCCTGTATGTATTTATGAATTCCCTTTAAAGCTCCTCTTTAGAAGAAATGAAACGTATTTGTTTGCTTTAATGCACTTCTTTCCTTAGATATGTTTATTCAGATTTTTCAACACATATTTGAAATTAGTATACTGCTTTATTTTCGTATTTTCGTGATTTTTATTTAATTTTCTACATTTCTCACTAGCTAGCTTCAATGTTTTATTGGTTGAAGTATTCCAATGAAGAATCGTGCCTTATAATAGTCTTTGGAGGAAAAATAGTTTATCTATTGAAGAGCTTCTAAATCTTTTCTAAGAGATAATTTTTTCTTCTTTTTTAAAAATCTGTTTTTAAATGTTATTGTTTTCTCTCCTAAAATCTAGCAAAAATATAGCAGTATTTTTCTGAGCTGTTCCTTTAAAATCTGAATACGAATATTCTACCTAAAGAAAAATTTGTAAAAGTTTTGAACAAAATACTTTGCTCACCAAATAATTTTATGTAGGTATTAAAAGTACATTTTCATAATTCAAAAATATTCATCAAATTGTCATGCCCTTATGTATTATTTTCAAAATGAAATAGATACAGAAATAAAGCGATTTACGTTAAAATGGGTAATGCATACAAACAATAGTTATCACATTTATTTTGTTACATTATTAGCTATAATTTTTCTGTAAGCAAAGCTACTTTTAAAACATTTTACTCTCTTTACATTTAAAAATTACGAAACAAGTTTTCCTCTTTAGTAAATATTTTCCTCTGTAACTCTTACTTTCATTTCAGGAATTATCATTCCTGTCAACAACTTCAACCCTTCTCATTCCGATTCTGTTCACATAATTCCAACACATTCCATTTCATTTTAGCACGTCGTTTCCAAATCCCCTTTAAAAACCCTCAGAGATAAATAAATCACATCCGAGTCGACTTAAAAAAAAACAGAACGAAACTCAACGTTAAATATTACGCTTATCCACATTTCAAGCTTTACGTGTCCGTTTATTGATTTTAAACGCCTCCTCCCCCCTCCAGCCCCAAACACTCCACCACAAAACAAAAACACGAAAGACTTCAACCCCATTTTTCAGTTCTTGTATCCCAAACGCCGATGCAATCCTATATTTTAAACCCATCCATCACCCTAGACATCTTCGTTCTCATGTCAGGGGTCTTCCAGAATGATGTAGGGGTGAGGGGGGTTGGAGAGTGAGAGAGGCTGGATTATGGTCTCAAGGCAAGATCCCTTGACCACGATCCGTGGAACCATCGATAGCAATTAGGCGAGACAGGAGAAGATATGGTGAAACGTCAGAGAATGCCTCGGTAAAGCCCTTTTAGTTAAAGAGGTCAAAAACTTTAAATAGACTTAGGCTTTTGTAGGATATTTTCAGGGTTAAAATTAAGATCCTTTTTGTGTGGCAGGTAGAAATTTGTTTTCTAGCTGTGGGAGGAAGAAGTGCAGGTAAAAGTCAGTTGGGAATTAAGTTTTCTTTGTATAAAATAGGATTTCCCCCCTTAAATCACATAGGTTCGTAGAAAGATTTCAAATATCCAAGCGCTCATATATTAGATTTAATCATTTATAAAGATACGTTATGAATTAAAATAGTATTAATTGTATCTTTCTGAAGAATATCATAGTGTAATTTTAAGTTGCTTTTGCTTTAATACTTATGTCTGCCCCAACCATTTCGAATTCATGAACGTAATATTAATTCAAAAAGAGATTCTGTTTTCCTCATGCGACGTTGTGCTATTTGCAGTTTTCTCTTCATTAACATCGGGAACTTTTTGGTAATTTGAATTGCATCACAATTATAACTCCTTGTCGACCGAATGAAACGTAATTAGCTAAATTAGATGAAGATCAGGAGTGAAGTGAAATGATTTATAGATAATGATATAAAAGCAAAATAGAATTGAATGGAAACAGAAGGGAGATGGAAGATAACGACGAGACGATAGATGTATATTGGAAGAATCATCACAATCAATTGTTTTTGTTGAATGTAACTTCCGATCAGAAGAATAGTAGTCGAATTTGATGTAATGGAGAAGCGCTTGCATTGGAACAAGCGATTTAGTAAGCTAATACTTTTTTTTATTTGAACATAAACTGGGATTAATTGAGTTAAGGGAGATTTTGCATAGTCTGAGCGAGCGATTTTGCATAGTCTTTGATAATGAAGCATTTGTCTTTTTATGGCGTATCTTCAATTGGAATTTTGATTTTACTGACTATTTCATTAGACTTTAAGTTGGCTGACAGTACAATTAAATAAGAATGGAAATACGTCACACTCTTCGAATTTGAACCATCGTATTTATTTGAATGTAATAAAGTTCCGTAATTCTTTTCTTTCATTTATCTGGATGGACATTATTTTAAAGATAAAAAATGATTTAATGACAGTTTAAATATTCACACTCAGTAGATGAAAGAGTCAAACTTGAATCCAAACCTTTTGTTTTTATCAAATTATAAATGTACAATATGTGCACTCTCTTTCTCTCTCAGTCTGTTAACCCTCAACTAGCCTGCTTTCTAGCATAGAATAATATTCAAATAAATCCCTTACCCAATTCCTCGGGTTCAAGTGATTTTAATCACAAATAGTGATGGTTGAGCGAGTATACCAACATCGGCTTGTTCTGGAACATTTTTTAAACAGTCCATCTGCTATTGATGTAAGTTCACAGACTTAAACTATATCTACTCATTATTAATCAGAATTTCCTTGAAATTGACTGCAAACTTTTTGATCTCTTCTATAATATATATATATATATATATATATATATATATATATATATATATATAATATGTTTATCTTTTCTTTATTTAATTCGTTAGATTTCTTAAGTTCATCTAATTTGTGTAGTTCACGTTTCATTTGGTTGGGTTGAGGTTTTACTCGTATTTTATTCACTTCAATTTATAAAATTTCCCAAGGTTAGTTAAGAGAAAACCATGGATAGCCCACCGTTACAGGCGCATCTGAAAGAGCAAACAGGAAGATTTTCGGGGAAAATAATATTTTTTTTTCAACTTTTGAAGATATAAAAATATCTATTTTTATTATATATATATATAAAAAAAAAAAAAAAAAAAAATATATATATATATATATAAAGTGTGTTTCAGCTTCAAATTGTTGATAAATTGTTCGGTACTCCCTCCTCTCATCGTTTTATTCAAATATTTTCTAAGCGATTTTTGTTTCATGTTAAAAGAAAGAAAACTATGAGAAATTTCAAATGCGTTTTTTTATTGACGGGACCGGACTATTATTTCATATTAATCAATTTTTAATGTTAAGCGTTTTTGTTTTATTAATGTAGTGTAATTTAATGTTAAATATGTAAAACGTTTTTCACCGTATTATAATATAAAACACTATATATTATCTTATTATTATTTTAATGCGCAAAATTCCCATATGTCACTTCCTAATACCTTTAATGTGAGTAGTTATCTATTATTTCTATTATTATGCATAAGAAAGACGTTTTTCTCTTCATAATGGTGAAAGGGGTAATGGAACCTCGTTAGTCATGTTTAGATCCGGGTATTAAAAATAATAAAAGAACTTATATATATATATATTGATTAGAAATATTTGAAAACTCTTTGTACACAATCGAACCTCGAACATTTATACTCAAGTATTTTGTCCGGTCTCTATAATTCTACATTAAGACAGTGGATAATTCGAATTTTTCGTACAATGCCTCTTAGATAATTATAATAAAACAATTAGCGAGGCTTTTTAGTTGAAGATCAATATTATTTTATCTGCGATTCTAAGGGTAAGAGATATTGGATGTTTTTTGAAAGTCAGTTTTAAGTGAAATACTACATTCTTTTCATCACTTGATTTGATGAAATCATTTACAATGACTCAAAGACTGTATTCAACAAGGCAAGAAAAAATAAATCATTAAAAAATATGATAATTTGTTAGAAAAAAAGTATTTGATTCAATATTGAAAAATATAAATTCACATATTGTAATATTAATGGATTTTCTAAGATAAAGCTTACATATTAAATCTTCTGTCGCGTGGTTAATTTTTGTAAAATTAGCCTCATCTCTTTAAGAAAAAATTTGTGATGAAAATTTTTAGACAATTTGAATTTTTCTTCCATAGTCTCTTCATGATCCAATTATTCAAGTTTAACTGAACATGAAATTTGCGAAAATGTATCGAACATTATTTAAATTGTAAGCAAAACATACAGAGAAAAACTCATAGATAACATGCAAAATTGAACAAAAATTAATTTTGATGCGTAAAAGAATATTTTTAAAAATATTGGCAATAAGCGGGAAAGAATAATGCAAGAAAAAAATTCAAATGTTGCATAAAACTAAATGTTACCCAAATAAAAATCTTTTCTTATCAAAATTTAGTTTTACATTTGCCATGCTGCTAAATACAAAATTTCATAGTGATGTTTATTTCTGAATAACTTTCATAAATAAGTTAATTTTTTTTAAATGTGAGAAACTTTTTTTAGAATAATATGATAAATAAGATTTTTACTCAATTTTTTTTCTTAAATTGTGCATTATATTAAATTAAGATAAATCAAATTAAATTCCATAAAAATTCTAATAAAAGTTTTCAATATTATCCTCTTTAAAGTCAGCTAATTCGAATTTTGATCACATTAGAACATCCACCGTCACAAACAACATCGATCTTTACTGATTGCACGATAATAATGCACAATAGCTTATTAAATTTTTCATTTATTCATTTTATAATAACATTTTCTTAAAACTGGATAAGAAAAATTTCATTTTTTAGTTTTAAACAAAGAACGAGAATTTACAATATACTGTTTATTTCCTATAATCAATACAATATAAACAATATTCAGTATAAGTTTTAAAAATCCGAATTTTAGACTTACTATGAATTTTATTGGGAGAAAATTCGAAATTTTTAATTCTCAAGGGAATGTTTTTATTTTGTTAAACTTATGTGCAATGATTTGTTCTGTACTGTAGTATTTAACACGCATTATATTTGCAATTTGCTGTTTGAAATATATATGGTTTTTTTTGAAATGTTAAATTTTTGTAAAATGTTCGTTGAATTTATACAAATCTAGTTAAATACTGATAAATTTTAGTTAATAAAGAATTAAATATGTTGAAATTTATAGGAATATTCCATAAGATGTGGAATTTTATATTACAAAAAGTTGTTGTAAGCAAATCCAGAGCAACTTTCAAATACCATATAATAAGTTAACTTATTAAAATTGTCTTCAAAAATGCATTACCTCAAATTTTTAACTCAATTTTATCTCAAAATGCACTACCTCAATTTAAATTTATTTGTGTTACGAAGGCCTATGTATCACTTTCATAAATATTGGATAAATATTTAGGGTGAAAAAAAATGGAAATTCTAACAAATTATGAAATATCTAAGACAATTTCTGGAGCAGTAAGATTTTAATCATAAATAGATCATAGAAGACTTATGTATACCTAACATTATTTATTTTTATAAATGCCTTTCTCAAATTTTTTTCGTAACTAGTTATACATAAATTTATATTACTGATTATTTTTCTTCCTGAAATTCTCTATTAGTTTTTATACCTACTTTATTAACTAATAAAAGTTCCTCAAGAATAATAACATGAATTTATTGCAAATTTTTCTCTTACTCGGGGGGAAAAGTTCTTTTTGAAAATACTTTTGTCATCAATGTTATTTCAACAGAATATAATTCACAGTTCTTGATTCCAGCTTCTGCATCACACTTATTTTCCTTACACATTGCCATCTTCAACTCCCACACAATACAGCACGATCCGCACATATGCTGGTACACTTTTCGGACAAAAACAGTGGTGAGAAAGTCCCTGGTACACAGAAGTTCCCACGCGCAAAGAAGTGCCTTCTAACACTTACCACCGTCTGAGTGTCCGGTACAGGGGATTGGGAAAAGTGGGATTGTTTCCCCACTTCAACACCTACGGACCCTCCACCCAAAAAGCGTTGACGCGTTAAACGGGAGCCCTCAAACTCAAACACAATAACTACACTTGAAACCCTCGCTTTGTGGCTGACTCAACTCAAGGATTCAAACCAGTTGCAATCACAGACAAGACAGGGCCCGTGGGTTATTTTTTGATACATTCGGACGTTTTGTAGGGGGACTTGTAAGTGGATTATTAAACTCCCTTTTAAAATGGTTGGAAAAAAGTGAAGTTGGCTTTTGGGAGTTTTTCGTATAGGCTAGTAATCGGGGTTAGAGATTTCTTCTCTTTCGTGTATTAGGCTATTGTTGGAAAACAAACTACCATTCTTTCGGTTTCTTTATCGAACATTTCTAGGCAGTTACTCAATCGATAAGAATGTGACAACTTGCTTTTGTATAAGTGGCTATATTTAAGTATAAAAATAGGTTGTATTTATAGATTTTCAAAAGGAACAATAATTTTATTTAAAGGACGCTAAGTATGTTTCCAAAATAAAAAAAAATGAAATTTTATTATTGTCATAAGTTATAAATAAACCAGCTTTAAATCCAATAATATAACAAGATGCTCCTAACTCTTCTCAAAAATTTTAAAGATATTGTGGTCATCTTTCGAAACTAAAAAGTATAACTCAAATGTTTGATTGAATTCGATTTTGTATTACTTTCAACCTTTTCTTCCAGTCAGTAAGAGGTATTATGCATAATTCTTATGTATCAAAAAATGAATATAAAAGGCAGTGATGTGACCTAAGACGGGCATTTATTAGGTCCTGAATTATTTTAAAATTCTTAGTTAAGTTTTTCATTTTATAAAAATAATCTAACACCTATTGTCCTTTAAAAGGGTTGTTTTTCTGCGTAAAAAATGTTTTCCTAAAGAAATTATGTGGTTATAAATCTCAATAAAATGAAATCCAAATCCATCGGAATATTTCAAACAGATAGGGTTATGATTCACTGGAAAACTTTTTGTCATTTGTTTTTTCATAGAAGTTATATTAAATAATGAATAGTTAATACTAAATTTTATTTATAAGTTATTGAATTTTATGCAAATTGTACAATGTTATACAAATTATGCACTTGTTGCGATTCATTCAGAATCTGAAAAAAATTTATAATTAACTAATATGCAAAGTAAATTAGCTTAAATAAAAAAGAAAAATAAGAAATAAAATTAATAAAATTTGTACAGTTACAATTATTATATTGATTACTATTAAAATTTTTAGTTTAATATCTCCTCGAAATTATTTTCACTCTATGCCCTTAGTACGATCGTATTAACAAGAATGGAATTGGATTTCGGAGTGTTGGTGATAAACTATTAAATACTATAAAGTAGATGAAGATAATAGAGATCTAATTAAATAATATTAATAATTAATAATAAAATAATAAAGCTTAATTTTAAAATGACACAAAAAAGAAGCAGTTATGTATTATTAAATAAAAATGTCGATTTAACAAAAGATATTGCTCAGCGATTTTAAAAATGTTGTTGGAGTCTATTTAGAAATTAGCAATAAGATTTAACCAAGAAAACTTATATAATCAAAAAATTTTAAATTCATGAACACCGTATTCAAGGAAAGGAGAAAAAATACTTCGATTAAATTACAGGTAAAAATTAGATTCAACTAATAATAAGTCTTAACTTCTTGAAATTCTTAATACCGCATATCATATCATATATATATATATATATGCATTATCATTTCAAGAAATTAAAAAATAATTTTGTTTTGAAAAAAAATATTTAGATATAAGTAGTAGAAAATAATATACTTGAAGAAAAGAATGTAAATATATTGGAATATCTTAGCAACTTTAGCCTGAATTGAAAGCACAAAAGTATTGTAAACTCTAATCTCTGAATATTCCCATACTTTACATCTAGAATTATAATTTTCTCGCCCGAAATTTAAATGAGAGACAAAGAAATGTCACTGAACTTGTTCTCTGATATTTGAAAGATGAATTAGAAGCTTTCCATCCTTTTCATATTTCAGTCGAATAACACTTAATGAATTGTATATCATAAGAAACGATTAGCAAAAAATGCATTCATTACTTTAAGTAATCAACCTTTATGTCGTATAACATTAAAAATAAACAGTTTTAAAAATTGTGAATAAGTATGCTATGTTATACGCTGTAAATTATTTACGTTAATTTGATTCAGACAAGTATAGAGCTTTAGTAGTTTTGGTAACAAAAATTAAGATTAAATTGTTATACTAGACTTAAAATAGTAAACACACAACACACATTTTGGTCTTAACTCGGCACTTTGAATTAATAAACTGATTATATATATATATATATATATATATGTGTGTGTGTGTGTGTGTGTGTGTGTAATGTTAAGTTGATTTTACGAATGTATAATATTGCTTTTTACATTGCCATTTTTACTGAAGTCTTGTGCATTCTATTTGAATAATTTGGAGAATTTCTACGGATATTTTTTTAAGCACTAAGTTAATAAGAATTGGCTTGTTAGGTATTTATACATATTAAATAAATTGACATGCATTATATATAGCTGAAAAACTTTATTTTATGATTACAGAGTAAAAAAGTATGTCGTTTTATTTCAAACAATATTAATTCCTCAACAATTTATAAATTTTTATAAATTATAAATTGTTGAGGAATTAATGTTGTATTATTAATTTATAAATTTTTATAAATTGTCCCTCTCTGATTGTTTTGAGAGTTTTCAGATTGGAACAATTAATAAATTATTTTGCTTAAAATTCAGCTTATTAAGTAAAATTTGTGTACTATCGATTTGTTCTAATAATAAAATCCTATTTCGTGAAATGTTTAATAACTCTTTGAAATTTCAATTGTTCAAAAAAAATTTGGAAATTTTTTTGAAAATTAATATTTTAAAATATTTTAAGTGTCTTAAATTTATTGATAATAACTTCTTAATCATAGTAAATAATCGGTACTAAATTTATTGCATAAAACTGAAATATTGATTAAACTATTTTTATGTTATTTGTTTAATTTTTAAATAAAAAATGAAGGAAGAAAAATAATTAAATTTTGCTTATGAATAAATTGTACTTTTTAAAATGATCACTAAACCTCAAAATGGAATACATTTTATAGAGCTGGAAATATTATTGATGATAATACTTTTAAAATTCTTTTTAATGCAATTAAATTAATAATATACAAAACAACTTACAGAATTACAGAAATTAAATTTTAAATGTCAAATTTAATTTCAAATTAGATCTTCTTCTTTGCTTAATAAGCTTATTTCTCAAAATGAATTTAGGGTTTTTCACAAATATTAACGTTTAAAACAAAGGATTTAATAAAATAAAAACTAATGAATCAAAGTAAAAACATTTATTTGTATGAAAAATTACTAATTGAAAAGTCTATTAGAAATATTTCAATGCAAAACTCAAAAAACATTATTTTTTGAATAAAAAAGTTTTATATAGAGATGAATTATTAATATTCCAAACATAAAATTATTAGCAAAATTTATGTAAAATTTACTTTTGCTTCAAAATTTAAAAAACCAATAGAAAACAATATTTTTAAAATTTAATAATTTAGTTCACTGTAAAATAAATTTTAAAGAATCTCCGAAATTCCATTAGCTACTTAAAAAAAAAAAAAATCCTATTTTGAATTCTATGACATAATAAATCCTTTAAATTCATGACCTTGAGAGTCTAACTCAAAATTTTAAATCATGAAATAAAAGTGAAAAAAAATTTTTACTCCTTAAAAAAAAATTGAAGTTAAAAAAAGAGAGAAGAAATCGTTCCATGAAAATTAGATGCAATACCTTTCCTTTTGTGTTTTTATTAAATTCAATTAAATTAAGCCTTAATTATATGAATAAAATAATTTTGATTTGTAAATATAGCAATCTAATTACTGCTCAGAAAGAAAAATTCATATACTTGAAATACATCGACATAAAAAAAAAAAAAAAAAAACATTCCCCTTCCAGTATCCTTGAGCCTGCAACCCAAAAAAGTAAGGATGTCCCCCAACCATCAATTAATTAACTGTAACCACAACTACAAATTCAATAAACCTGCACCCTCATAGGAATGCATGACATTTCGGCATCAAAAACGAGTACGGAGAAGGATCTTTTGACGCCGCACGATGTACGTCACATCACCGCCTGTGATTGTTCTATTCTCCGTATTCGCGCCGCCGCATACGATGAATCCTCGCCGGGTAGCGCGGCGAGCAGGGCGGGGAAGGCTAAATAATGTTGCAACAACTTCTTTTATTAGACAGGACCTCGTGTAGAAAGCACGGAGCACTTTAAAGGTCAAGGACGTGGTTAGAGTAGTGTCCTTCGAAGTAACTGTTTACATCTGTTTATTTTGTTGTGGACACTTTCTGGGTTTGAAGTATGTTTATGTGTGGAGTGTTCCGGGGTCATTGAATTTCATGTTATTTATGTGCTTCGTGAAAGGTTAGTGAGATGTGACTTGGAATCAGGTGAACAGAATTTGGATCTTGAGAATAAACTTTAATCAATCATTGTATAACATTGATTAGATATACATCTTTGGTTTTTAAAAAGAAATTAAAATGTGCGGTAATAAACCGAGATTCGTTTTTTAGTACTAAATGCAATCAATAATGAGAAAAACATAGGGTATATTTTAATACAAAACAACGCTTATTTTAGACGGGTTATTTTAATTTTTACAAAAATTATATTTAAAAAAAATGTAATAAATACAGGTTTATACATTTTTCATCGTTGTTATTAAATGAGAAAACATCTTGAGCAGGTTTTTTTTGTTTGCGGTATTAAATATTTACATTCATTAGAAAAAGTGTATTTGTCGAAGGTTTTCAACTGTTACAAAATGTTAATAATATTAACACAAATTCAATACTAACTTTACAAAAATGATATCTGAACAAAAATTTAATTTTTGAAGCAGGATTTTTACCTCAAACTTTGGCTGCAACAAAGGGAAAAAGAGAGAGAAAATTCTCCTTGATTTCATGTGAATTTTTCAAAGTGTTATAATTAAATATTCATGCAGAAATAATTAATAAATTAATGATACAATATATACTAAGAAGTTAATGCATTTTTATTCGACTAATTAATTTCCTGATAATTAAAAGGAAAATACATTATTGAAGCAACATATATTGTAAGATGTTAATTGGTTTTTCGTGCCTTTAATTAATATGAAAATATTAATAAAGGCACTTGGAGTAATAAATTTTTAATAGATTAAAAGAAATTTTAAATACCGTATTTATTATCCTCATACTAATAAAGCTACAATTAACATCTATCAATGAAAACATGAAGCGTAATTTTTGTATCTAAGACCTTTAAGTATTTTGAATTCTTTTTTATTATATAATCTCAAACACGATTTAAGAAATTTTTTTATGACTTTTATTTTTGAAAACATAAAATAAACATTTCGGTAAATTGAAAATACGATTATTGTAAATCAAAATTCACTTATTAAAGCAATGCGTATTATTCAATCTTTTCAGCAACTGCGAGATTATGTGAGTTGATGAAATAAAATTAGATCATGAATGATATTCATACACATTTGGAAATTTTCTTCAATCAAAAAAAAAAAAAAAAAAAAAATTATACTCCAGGATAAGGGTGAAAATTTAATTGCTTAAAAATGCATCTTTGAAGTTTT
This sequence comes from Nephila pilipes, assembly GCA_019974015.1. Lineage (NCBI taxonomy): Eukaryota > Metazoa > Arthropoda > Arachnida > Araneae > Nephilidae > Nephila > Nephila pilipes. The sequence continues at coordinate 898,866 of BMAW01049878.1, read as the reverse complement.
TGTGGATTATTAATAATTATTGATTTGTTATATGGAAGAATGATTCATATTTGTAACCCATAAGAAAATAAGTAATTTTATTCAGGTAAAAATAAATATTATTCTTTTTAAAACTAATTTCTTTAAAGATACATTACTATTCTTTCGAAAATGAATAAATACAATTGATAAAACTAAACTTTTCCTACCCATCAAAAATAATTGCTAGGACACAATTTCATTACGAAAAACCAAAAATGGTTTAAAATGCTTCAGTGTCTTATTTTTAATACAGAAAGTACCAATATTTTTATCATTTTAGTCATTTAACTGTTATTACATATAGATAGATATTTTACATGTATAAATTTAAACTTTAATTATAAATTATGAAGTTT
>BMAW01049878.1:871715-896792 GCA_019974015.1 Nephila pilipes | reverse complement strand
ATATATATATATATATATATATATATATATAGCTGTAATTTTTCTTATAAAATCTGGGGAAATCTAAATTATTTAACATTGATTTTTCGTAAGGTTTGAAATCCAGCTCAGACAAACTTTATTGCTTCCTAATAATAGTTAATTTCATTGAAATTATTCAACAATTATGTAACGTATAAGGCACTTTCAAGAATATTATGCAGCAAATATAGGAAGTATATGCAAGAGAATCGGAAGTTAAAATATGTATTGAAGACAGAATCTATAAATTGAGCAAATAAAAATATTACACGAATGTAAATTTGATGGCTGAATAATACATTACATCGATACAATATTTTGAACTATTCAATCTAAACAACATTTATCGAATAATAGTCACAATATGAAATACTGTAGTAGTCAAAATTATCTAAGTAACACCATTGGAGGGAAAATGTTATCGTATGATGACTATACAAATTACTCCAAAAAAACTGCTTCTGAATTTTGAGAAAGATGCACATTTTAAAAATTGTTTCATATATAGTTATTTCCAACTTTTTCTTGTTCTTTGCTAAAAAATTCTCTTGAGAATTAAATCGATGCATATTGATTGTAAAATATAGAGCGGTAATTTAATATTTTAATTTTATACAGATGATCTTTGATCAGAATTATTTTTCTAAATCTGAGTCACATATATTCGTCCATTATAAATGCCTCCTACCTGTTATTTTTAACTAAATGGAATAAGGTCCGTTATTTTTAACTATATGGTAACTACATCTATAAATGCTTTGTAAACGTGTCATTGAACAATTTAATTTTGATTTTGAAAGTTATAGTAGCATTACTGTAATCATAATAATCGCAATCACCCCTTATTTAAAATGAAAATTTCAAGGTCACTCCCTCCTTCCATTTTGCGTCACTTAATTATGATACGCTTTGTTTTGAAGGGGAAGATAACTATTTCTTATACTTAAATTGTGACCGGATATTGATGGTATGTTCCATATTCCTCTTAAACATGTCGGCATTGTAAGTAAACAAAAGGGGGGGGGAAGCTGAATAAAGAATTTATGTTAAATACTGTTCGTATTACAAGTGAAAAGGAAGAACCATCTCCTGATCTTGAATTGCTTATTCTGCATAAAACAGAGTATTATTATTTAGAATTAGTATTGTAATTGTGGTTTTAAAATTGTGTACGCGTAAATTATATACGAATTAGTGTCAAAGACGTCAATGATTGAATGACAGTCCATGAGTGATTCAACCTCCCCCTCCCCCATTTATGAATTTTCTTAAAATGGATACTTCAAGGTCATTTTTTATTTCGATGTTATCATTTTTACTTCATAATAACTCCGAGAAGAAATTGTTTTTCCTCCTAATAAAATAAATATGGGTGCTTCCGTTAAACGTGTTTGTTGTTTACATCAAGCAGGTTAAGAAAAAATATCATCACCTCAAATGCACGTATGCATTCGGGCACAACATTATTTGTGAGCGAAGGAAGTAGACACAAATGACCTTGAGGCTTGTACTCAAAGGGGGAAAGTTGCGAGAGAAGGTGCATTTACCATTGTTGGTGGTGAGAAAGCCGTTGAGCTTCTCGGGCGAATCCATCCCCCGGGTGTCCTGTAGTCGCACCAGTTTGAACCGAAGGAGGGATGGCGTCCGAAACACAAAACCACCGTGGGGATCCAACCCACCGGACTCCAGCACTCGAGGAAGCACGAGCGGCGACGCACACCATACGAGCGATCACCTCCTCCTCCCGTCGCCACCCATGAAGAATGCACTGGACTCCTGCTTCTCTCTATACATTGACACAAAAACCGACTTCTTCAATTGACGGACACGCCTGCAAGAAAAAAAAAAAAAGCGATTATTTTCATAAATTTCAACGACAGGCATAACATTACACGTTTCTTCATATTACGATTATAATATAGAATAGCAATGCGTTGAAATGATTCTAAAACAAAAAGAATTATTCAACAGTGGTATTGGAAGATTTAGCCTAATTTTCGTCTGCCCATGTAGTGTGTATTGTTGAATATACATTACATGTTCAGTGATAATCAGGATTGTGGTCCAGATGCTATTGGCTTAATAATTAATAACAAAATGCTTTTTTTAATGCAACAATCTAAGAATTAAAAAAAGATTGGCTATTATTAATCTTGATGACAAATATAGTTGACATTTTTGTAACATGGATGAGACCCAACAAGCATATATAAATGAGAAAAGGAAATGCAACTTATGATTAATTATCCCTAATTATGTATGCGGCGGATTGATTTGTTCTTATTCTCAATCATCCTAAAGCCATACACTCTTTTGATAAAAAAAATACATTTCGGTGGAGATACCAGAGGAAATAAGAAGGAGATATATTTTTTGATGATATTTCAAAGAAGATGTTTCATTTGTGAAGCGTGAAAAAAGTACGTTTGAAAAATACTGTTTGGTCAATCTTGGCGCGGGTAAAAAATTCTCGATGCATTTTTTCTCTTTTTGTTTTAACCTATTTAATAATGAAACAAGTCTATCTCAAGTTTATTTTCGTGTAGTGCTAAAAATCAGTATCTGAATGCGAAAATCTTCTTAGATAGAAAAATGCATCGGTATTATTTTAAGTTCGTATGATTTTAACTTATATATGAATTTATTATACTATATTCCGTCTTTAAAATTAAGAAACATTCTGCAAATGTGAAATTTTTAAATATAATTCTTGCAAAGATAAAAATTCATTTACTATTACTGTATCACAGATAAAATATATATGACTGAAGAAACAAAAATGGACAAGATTTAAACAAAAATGAGTACCACAATAAAGCGAGTTGTTTTCTTAAGTCAAAATATGATATTAATGCATTTTTTTAAAAAAAATGTTCGAAATTTAGATATCATTTGACATGAAAAAAAAAAGATATTAATAAACTTAAATAAGCATTTTCTGAAAAAAATATCATTATTTAGGCAGTGCAATATCTGATCAGAATTTGTTTACTACACATGACATAATATATAAAAATAAGGAGAAACCAAGATTAATGTGCGTTAAAGTAATTGTAAATTAAGTAAAGTGTGTAAAAAAGTAATTGAATATAATAGCTGTAATATGTGATTACAGACTCAACATAATATTAATTACAGTTATCACATTACATATATTCAACAGAATAAGAATAGTTTATCTTAAAAATGCTCCTGAAGAATATCATCTTCACTACGAAGTATGACAACACAAAGCACAGTCACCCACTTTTTACCGACATATTAGACGGAATCGTAAAGAAATATATTAGTCAACAAGGTAGGGACTGTGTTCGAGACATTTAATTGAAGAATCAAAATTAAACTTCTCTTTTCAAATTCGAATTCATCGAATGTAGGTATTCTTGTACCTTAATATGACCAAAAATTTATTAGTATATACCACTAAATTCGGATACTTACTGTTACATTTTTCTATCATTAAAGTAGCTGTAAATACAAGCTAGAAAAATGTATGTAATTTTAGATCATGCATACTTTTTTTCCTCCTTATTATGACCAATTTATAATATTATTTTTCCATATTATGACCAAATTCAATAGTGTTTCTAGTTTCTGCGTGTAAATGCGTTTGTCTAGTGGTCATTGTTGAAGGCTGCGTTGTTTTCATCGAGTAGTGGGTTCGAGCCCTGATGAAATAAAAGACCAACCTCAAAGGGGGGCTGATGAACATTAAATCTGGTGAAGGTCCTAAGTCCTCCCAATGGCGTGGTGTGGAAGTTTGGAGAAGGAAGTGCAAGCCCCTGTATCGATTCGTTACTTGACAGAGTGTCAAAATGACGAGGTCCGTCCCCAATAGCCCTCGTATTGCTTCTTTGCCTCTTCTTCCTCGTATTGCGACATTAATAAACAATCAATATCACTTAGTTCCTAAGTGTAAAAGATCCGAAATTCCTCTTAAAATAATCAATACACTTCGTTAACCTAAACTACAGTCAGATGACAAGGTCTGAGGGGGCATTTTGTTCTCCGACGTCTCTACATGACCGTCCAAAAGATCGCATTCAGATTTGAAATCCTCTAATGAATTAGTTATCAGAAAAAGTTGAATGAATGTAGTATATATTTATTTTTGGGGATTCCAGCTCTCTTCATCTGATTCATAAAATTCCTCATTGCACTTTAGTGAAAAGTTATTTATTGGTGACATTAAGTACACATGAACTTAAAATGTAATTTTGAAAATAATTTTAGGTTCATTTTGATTCAAAAGAGTTTTGTTTTTTTAAAAAATATGATTACCTAAGCAAATCTTATTTTGACAATGCTCTTATTTGCATATAATTAATATTTTAAAAAAAATTAATAAAAAATGCTTTTATTTGGTAATGTTTCTATTTTTATTTTATTTTAATTTAATTGTAAGATATAAGTTTATTTTAATTGTAGATTGAAAGATTTTTATTTCATATTACTTTAATTGTAAATTTTAGTTTATTGTAAGACAAAAAAAAAAAAAAAAAAAAACGCGGAAAAAAATAGTTATTTTATATCTATTACAAAAACGTTCATTAATTAACAATTTGAAGAAAAAAAATTAGTTTAAATTAATTGATTAATTACTGTTTAAATGAAATGTTGAGTGTATTATTTGTAACTTTTTCATAATGGTGGTAAATATAAGTAAAACGAAAATGTATCGAATATTTTAACCATCAATTTTGGAAGAAAATTGCTATTCTAGCAATATTTATTTCGTATTAAGAATAAGTTCTATAAAATAATGAGTGAGTTCTACTTTTGTAAGGAACAATAACACTAATTTTATTTATTAAAAAGAAATTTGGAAAAATTTCTCGATAATGCAACAAAAAAGTAAATAAATAAATAATAAATACAAATAAATGAATAAAAAAATAAAATAATAAGATAAAATAGAAATAAATAATAAAGAAAAATTTGAAAATTTTTTTATACTTCTTATGTAAATCATAAATAATATTTCATGAAAATAACATCTAATTATTTCAATAAATACAACAGATATCTTATGTTTGTAATTAAATAAGAAAAGAAAATTAAGGTTAGCATCGTAATGTGACATATATATTTCTTTATTTTTCACATCGAATTTTTTGGGATCAATTAAGATTTAACAATATTTTTTCATTTATAAATTTTTTAAAAATTTGCCTTTTCAAATATAAATATCAAATAATTGCCAATCATTTTTTATTAAAACACAGAAAAGGCTCATTTTTGTTCAATTGAATAATTAAAATAACATGTACTGAAGGGCTAAAATTTTAAAGAAAATAATGAAAAGGAAAGAAAACTAGTTTCAAAAAGAGTAGGAAACTAGTTTCAATTTTACAGAATAAACTAAAACGGAACATACACATAGCAAAAGTAAGTAAAAGAAGTTAGCGAATGAAACAAGATATTTGATTTTCTTTTAACTAATTAAGATTAGTGTGAACTTTTATTCGTTCTAAATAATCTGAAAAGCATTTTGTAAATCCTCATTTGTGTAACATCTCTGCCAATACAGAATAAAAATCTAATATTATAATGCTAGGTAAAACAATCTAAAATATTACTTAACGATCAATTAAAATCTTAGTTACATTTTTATTAATGTACAAAATGAGTCGAAATTTTTCGAAGATTTTTTCTAAATTAGTATTCATACAAAATATACTCACGCAGTTAATAGATAAAAGTTAAACCAAAATATACTATAACCAGGATAAAAAACATTCAATTTTTAGCTTACATCGAAAATTATGATTTATGAAAAGATCATACAAATCATATTACCACTATTTTTTAAATTGAGGTCTTATAATATTCATTCACTTCAATTATTATTGCATATTATTAATGTACAAAAGAAAAATAATATTTAAAACTTTAAAAAATGACACGTTCTAATAAGTATAAAATAATTCTAAAAGATTTTATTTCGATACATATCACTATAATAAGTATTATAATATACGTTATAATATTTATTATAGCGTACAATGTAATAAATATTGCATTGTACATTATAAAATTACACTAAAAGCAATAATATGATTGCAGAAATGCATCCAATACATGCATTTACATTTTTTTAAAAAATAAAATAAAGTAGCTTTATTACACATAATTAAATTTAAGAGAGTTTCAGAATGGCAATACGATGTATTGTAAACATATTAAAATGCAATTAATATAATTGTTGAGTTAAACAAACAAAATATAAAAATTAATGCTCATTTATACTTATAAAATTTAATTTATCTAGTTTCATAAAATTTGTAAAACTTTTAACATTACGCGAAATTTATTCTTGGTTATCTAGAGTTTAAGATAATATTAATTTTCTATAATAATAACATAGTGAAATATTAAGGAAAATTTAAAAATTTGTTAGATTAAAAATAGTGTATTTTCATCTGAAGACAATTGAGTTATTGAAAATTTTACTTTATGAAAATTAAAAAAATTGAGTCTTCTTATTGGAAAAAGTTCATTTTTCCACTTCTAAAGCAATAGGGTTTATTTTAGCATTTTCACTATTTTTAAAAAAGTTAAATTATACTTTTTGAATTCTAAAAATAATATGAAATGTGTAAATGAAACATTTAACTTTCTCCGATATTTTTAAATTATAAATTAAGTTTTACAATTTTTTTCCATTTCCTAATTAAATTTAAACTTAAATTCTTATTTTTCTCAATTTAATTCCTTATCATTTTGGCCAACACATGATTTGTATTCCAGAAGATAATTCTTTTAGTTCAGTATAAGAATCACACTTCCCACGTGGAAAAACAAATCCTTGATAATCAAAAATAAATTCTAATTTTCAAAGGTTATTTATTAATCTTATGAACAATGATTATCATTAAATATTCCTAAGTTTTTTTAAAAAATGATAATTCAGCGAACGAAAAATCACTTTATAATACATTATACACTTGAAATAACAGCAGTTATTTTCAGACATAAAAACAGTTTCTGGGTATTCAAATACATATTTTTTCATCGTATTCATTAAAAACAGTTATTTAGAAGAATAAATTCTGACATTTATCAAATAACATCATTATGAACCAATACAAAAATAACTAATTTGAGGGGAAATAATGTTACTTAATTTAAGTAATTATAAATTATATTTTTCATTGGATTAAATATGATGAGCTGAAAATGTATGCTTAGACTTTTAGACATTTTATCAAAGAGTTTTAAATTTAAAATGTTTGTCTTGTAAAACAATTGAAATGAATGTTTCTTAAATGTCATCAATTTTCTGGAAGAAAAATGCAATCAAACTTTAATTTCTTAAACAGATCTATCTGTATCAGATATTTTGATTTTCAGCTAATTATGTGCATAAAAATTATTACAATAGCTTAACTGTATTTAAACTTTTCGAAGGAACAAAATTTTGTTTCTACAGTTATGAATTTTTTTTCCTCCTACAAATACAGTATTGCATCATTAGAGAAATAATTGAGCCACTTTAGAACAAAAAGTTAAAAATATTTTTATAAAAAAGGAAATTTATTATTTTTTAAATGAATTAATGGAATGAAATCTATCAGTTTTCTAACGATCTCATGAACTGGAAGAGATACCTAACACCCTTTGAATTTCAAAGCAGCCATTTTATTCAACCAGCCTTTTTTCTCTAACGGATAAGTTGTTTTCTCCTTTCTAAAGGTTCAAATGCCGTGAAAAAAGATCTACAGAATTTCTTTCGCCGACTGGATAGCACTAACTGCATTTCAACTTCTGTGATCAAATGTTACCTCGTGCGTCTGTATACGTAATATTTTATTTATTTAATAAAACATTTTCTCTTAATAGCTTTGAGTATGCGACATTTACAAGGAATTGAATAGAGTTGAAGGGATGGTATAAAGATTTTTAAAAAGATGAAGGGAGGAGCTAAAAAAAACCCGGATAACATGTAAATAATATATACTCGTAGATACGAAATAGAAGTTTAACGAAAATATTCTTAGATAAAAATATAAACATTGTGATATGTGGATATACAAAAGTCTTAAAATTACTTTAAGAGTTGGACATAAAATAAATATTCATATAAAAGTGTAAATTTTTTGCTTTAGCATTATTCTTATAAGGCTTTGAATAATTAAAAAAAAAAAAAATCTTCAAAATATCTGTTTTTTTATTTTTTTTTCCATATATATAAGCATACGAAACATTCTCAACTGAATAATAATAGAATTTTGTAAGTTAAATTTTGTTTTTAAAAATCGTAACTAATTGTTAATCTTTCACTACTATTTCACAACTTAAGTTCAAAAATTAGGTATAAATAAATTTTAATGCTTTTTTGCATTTGAATACAAAGAAGTAAGGTGAATAAAATAAGAAATACTATATCAATATAATTTAAATCACCCAGTTCTTTCATTATATTTGATTTGTGATAAAATATCGTTTCAAGTTATTTTTTCTCTTATGAATTCCATTTCATGTCTTAACTTTTCATATAATTAGATTTAATATGTTTTCATTGCTTGTAAAAGCAACAATTTATCCAAATTTTTAAAATTAGGGAAAAAAAGGATAAAAAGAAAGAAAGCTACAATTATCTTATTGTCTTTAATATTTTTGTTACATAAAAAAAAAAAGAAGAAGAAATAACGATACATACAATACGTCCAGGCATTCCATTCTAGAAAGATAAATTTCAGTATTCATTGTCTTTAAGATTAAAGTTAAACTGAGCATACATTATCATTTGCAGCAATGTGTAAAAAAAAAATAACATACGCGAGGACAGCATGTAAATATTACATTTTACGAAAGAAAATAAATATAAAAAGAATAATTTATTAAGGAGCCTTTCTCTTATTTATTTTGTAAGTTCTTTCTTTGCTATGAAATTTTTATTATAATTTGCGAACAAAATTATCATATAAACATGATTGAATTTTCGACAAATTCAAATGTATAAGAAAAAGAAATCTAATTCCACTCACCTCTTAAAAAAACAAGAATCCAGTGAACTAACTAGCTGTCACAAAGATATTTAACTATTATAGTTTCACAGGAAAATGCAAGAGCACACTGGTGTTAATTAAATGCAATTAAAACACTGTTCACTAAATTCTTTCGTATAGAGAATACTATTGAGGAACGAAAACACAACTGAGGTATGAAAGCGAGAAGCGCACTAGTGAAATCATGTGCCCTCCGCCTGTGTGTGGTTGTGCTGCATTGGGAAAAGAGAAGTCTCCTCCCCGATAGCAGTGGCAACCACCCACCCTTTGGGGTGGGGGTGCGATCGCAGCGGCCCCCTTCACAAACTCCATCTATTCCGGAACTAAGCGATCAGCCTTCAAAAGGTGCACAAGCAGGTGTGGGTTTCGAATGAAAATTGTGTTTAGTAATGGATTTGTAATTAAATGAATAAGATGGAATTTCTTTTAGTGAATGTTTTTATCGGTTAAATTTGTCTATTTCTGCATTCCCTAATCAACAGATAACTTATTAGGAGTAAAGGGAGCATGATAAATACGTAGGGTGTATTCGATATCACCACAGATTCTATATTTTGTTGTTTATTACAAATACATGATAAACGTATATTTATTTTCATGCCTCTTAGTAATTTATTTTTACTTATTATTCTGAAGATGCAATTACTTCAAAGAAATGTTATATTTTTTCAATAAATCTAATTTGAAAAAATAAATGGGATGAAAATATCTGAATACTTAATAATATCGAAAAAATTACTGTTAATATTTATAAAGTCGTGTTAAAGTTTTTCAACATACTTGGAACTCTTACCTTGTTTAACATGGCTCAAAGACTTATGTTCTAAGAAAATAATTTTAAAGGGAAAAAATAACATCAAACAGATTATATAATAGAATTTTGAACTGATAAAATGTCATTGTGTGTGGGTAAGGAGCTGTATAGTTCCTATATATGCTACTATTTGTTGCCTGCTTTTTTAAAACAAATTTTTTTTTTTTTAATTTTTAATATTTCAATATCGATTTGAAACTCAATATTTCAGTTAAATGGGTTGATATATTAAGAAATTAATTTTTTTGATTGAAACTAATATACCTAATATTCTTTTATTTTCAAAAGAGATAAACGAAAAAGGAATGTATAAAGAATTTAGGTACTTCGATGGGCAAAGTTCTGAAGAGAAATTGTTCTTGAATTTTTTAGCGTCGATATACTCAAAAATACACATTTGATTTTATTTCATTTATTATATTCTTCTCCATCACTTAAGTTACTCAATGATTTAAAAGAAGTTTTTAAAAGCTAGTTTTTCTTCCTGATTTCTTTTATAAAGTGACTGAAAAATAATAATTTATTTTATCGCTAAGCTTAATGTACAGTTGTAAAAAGAATTTTGAAACTTTTTTCAAAAAAAATTCAAATCTCATCTTTTAATATTTAAAATATTTTAAAAACAATACTTCCAATAAATAATTTATAAGAAATTGACCAAATTCTTCTATCTAATTATAGGTTTACTGAAAATCATATAAGATCACATATAAATGAAATGGCTTCAAAGTACAAAAAAAAATGTACTTAATACATAATTTCCTTCCCTAAAATTTTTTAGAAACAATTGTTAGAAATTTATAAAATTCTCAGTATAACTTTCATAAGTTTCATTATAATATAAATAAAGTAATTCTATCGATAATCTACTAATGTTCGATTTTGTATATTTTTGTATTCTATAATTTGAAAATTTTGAATTATATTTAAAGCTCTATAAAGATGTTAAGTATAGCTATCTCAATATTTTTAAAAGTAAAATTAATCTATTTTCTTAACTAAGTGACATTTCTTAGATTTATTTGATGTGAGAACTTTGAAAATAAGAATTTTCTTTTTTTACGAACACATTCTACCTGTTTGACATTTATTTTACATACCGTATCATTTAATGAAACTGAATTTTATTAATTTAGCTTGTTTGTTATGGAAAAATCCTAAAAGGATATCATAAAAGCCCTGAATTCTAATTAATACTGATCTTCTTAAAAGATAAAATGAATTTTTTTATTTTTAACAACATAATTTTTCTTATATTACATTCAAAGATTTTATATTCTTATTTTTGTTTATTAAAGTGATAAAGTGAAGCAAATGAACTATTTAACCAAATGAACAAGTTATCCTTAGTTTTGAAGATAAAGTTAGATATAAAATAAAATGTCATACTATTTTAAATTATTGAATTAAAAACCGAATAAACAAATATTTCTTCTTGAAATCTGATCCATTAAAGTGTTAACTGAAATCAACTATTTATTTTTCATCTACTATGTCTTACATATTGATAAAAATGAATGTTAAACATTAATCAATTTGAGAATACAACAATTACAAATAGAGAGAAAAAAAATTAACTGAAGAATTAAACAACTGAAATAAATAGGCATAAAGATGAAATTTAGAGTTTATACAACTTATAATATTTCAATAACTTTTTTCGTAATTATTGCAGTAGGCAATTAGAATCACATGTATGACATATGTACGACATTCATAAAGCTATATTTTTCAGGAACCCAAAGAATTAGTAATATTTAATTTTTGAAAATGAATCCTAATATCTTGAAAACAACTCTTACTATATACATGCACATACACACAATTTTCCTACTATTTTTATTCAGCCCAATTTCAATTTTTCCCATTTTTTTTTCCATTTTAAAAAGTAGATATTAGTGTCAAACAACTCCATTGATTATTTCTTCTTGGACCTTTTAAAATAAGGTGTATTCTTTATTAGTTAATTTTTTTCCAGTTTTAATTATTTTGTCTGTGACCCAAAAATATTTTGTTTCAACTCCTCTCTGAATGCCTCTAAAACTCTTTGTACCGTTGGATAGAACAGGAGATAACACAGAGCAAAAGACGCTCGCTCACCCTTTACTCTGATGATAGCGAATGAAAAGTGGAGAATATGATCACGTGGCAGTGGGTGTGGTTTATGGGAAGACCGTGTTGATTTTGATGTCATCAGATTTTTGTCGATTGCGTTTTCATCTACGCTACAGAAAGGATGTTATGTCTTTTTGACTGATGTGTATTGAGAAGTAAATTCATCTTTCAAAAGCGATGCTGGATTTTTTTTGAAATGTTTATACCAAGGACTCAAAAGTTTTTATGAACGAGGTTTATTATGAATACCAACAAGTTTTTGGACCTAAAAATTATAAAATAATAAAATCTAGGGAAAAGTAAAAAATGAAGTTAATTTTTCATATTTATTAAAAATTATTCACCCTCGAGAAAACTTACAATACGTACTCTATAGATTTATTTAAGCTTCAGTATAATTGGTGAGTGGGAAAGTAGAGTTATCTATTTTTGATGATATCATCTTTGACATCTTTCTTTCTATTTGTTATTTTGGGAATTAAAGAGTTCGACAAGTTGGAAAAAAACTATTTGAAAATTATTTAAATATTGAATTTCCAAATAAAGTATTAAAACATAAATTGCATTTTTTCTTCTTTTGCTTTGCTTCAATAAAAACAGACAAAATTAACAAAATAAACACTATTTTAAATACAAATTAATTACACGACTATTTCACAAAGATTAAATATCATTGTTTTAGGCAACTCTCTTTATTTTAACTCGCGGGTAATACTGATTTAAATAGGTACAATATATATAAGACAAAGAATTTCGCTCGGTTATATAAATTTTTAAGTCATAAAAGTTAAGGAAAAAATTGAGCTGCAAACAAACTTTTGAGAATTAAGAAAAGCCCACGATGAAACGGATATATGCAACGGATCGTCGAATCGATCCAAATTTCTCCGAGAATATCTGGCGAGCTTCCGCAATCACATCTCCTCGCATTTAAACACACACAGGCTTAATCAGATTGAATAAAAGGAATCTTCCCAATGGAGTTATCCTCTGAGATTTGAGGGAACGTGCCAAACCCTAATTATAAAGTTAATATTCGTGATAGATAATACGAATGTTAATATTATCTTTAAGATCATAAAATATGGCCAAATATCAATTTTCCATCTATTTACTATGGAATTCCGCGTGTTCCGAAGATTGGTCGATTTGAAGAATTAAGTAAGATAGTTTGCCGCAGTCCTATTACCTATCTCGGCTGTCATCTGAAATGTTACTCTTATCACAAAATCTAAATTTCAATTTACGTAAAGTAACTAAAACATTACAGCTCAGGTAAAGTAACTAAAACATTTGGTTATATTTCAAAACAGTGATTATTAATCCGTTAATTAGACAATAATTTTCTCCTCCAGTATGAAGTCTTTTCTGCATTACTAACAAATAATCCTTCTGTAATTCTATAGTATATCAAAGAATACGCTTACCGAAATACGATGCGAGTACATCCGTCTACTATTCAATCAACCCAACAGCATTGAATCTCACCAAATCAACAAGACATGGAAAAGGACTTCCACGGATATCACACTATCACCTTTCCTATTACTGTAACCTTATTATTCCTCAATTCAATTCTCTGTTGCTTTTTTATGACTTGATTATATCTATTCACACCACTTCTGCAGTTTTCTTAATTTGTATCATCACATTTCAATCGTTGGGTAAGAAGCTGGAAATTTAATTATAAAGTTAGAAACTCCAGATGTTAGTTAAAAGGAAGTTTTCTCGAATAGCCTTTGTTACACAATGACTATTGGCATTGGATCTCTTCGAGTGGTGAGTTACAGTAAAGTGACGCGAATGACACCTAATGACAGTATTCTTTATTCTCATAACTTCCCCACCACACCAATGAGGACTTTGAAATTAAATTGAATTTAAAGTATAGTAAGCTCCATTATTCTGCTCTATTATCTTTAGCGAAATTAGAACTCAAGTCTCGCCAGTCATAAAGGTTGAACCCTTAATCACCCAGTAATAGCAATTCGAATTTATTTAGAGGTATTTTGAAATATGTATACATACAATTTGTACTTAAGACCTGCATCTACTGGCCATTTTAATTTTGTGAATATAATATTCATACTTTCAAATTTCTACTTTCTTTCTCAAATGTAAGATTTCGTATTTATACGAATGTGTAAAAAGTGAATCTAAAAGAATAACGATGTTATCAACGGAATATAATATTTTTTTCACCGAATTTTTATAACATTTTAATATCCATTTCAGTAATTTGTTATATTTGTAAAAGAAAAATATTTGTAAAAACTAATTCAGAGACCTTCGTAATTCTTTCCCTTTTCAGCTTTATATTCTTGAACTTGCATAAATTGATCTCTACATTTGAATAGGAAAGCACAAATTTCATAATATTTTATATAACGTTATTGAAATCAAAATAAATTCTAGAAAATAGACATAAAAGCACATATTTATCCCCATTACTTTTAATTAATATTATTGATTGATTACAACACACAAAATAATGATATCTATCACGAACCGTTCTTGTATAGTCCTAGTATGATGTTAGTTTAAAAAATTGTAATTATCTTTGTTAATTTCATTTTAATATGTCTGAAATTTTTTTCTTGTTATGTTCTCAAAAAAGTGAAATTATTTAAAATGAATATTTATTAGAGAGTAAAGCAAGCGTACTTCCGAGCCCCATATTTCACAGAAGCATTTACTACCAAGAAAAGAAAATACCTTCTTGAAATTCTTAATGCATTGCTATTTACTCAAGCAAAACATTCTTAAGTACAAAAATGTTGTTAATATTAACAACAAAAAGAATAAAAACGGATGGTTCTGCCATAAAAGTCTATTATTAAATTAAATATTAAAAAGAGAGCAAACGATAAATTATTTAAGTACCAATAATATTCCGTTAAGTATACTGAAATAAAGCAGACGATAAAATATTATATCAAAGATGTACCTCAGCAATGTAAATATACCTTAAGCAACCTAAATGTCATTATTATAATCATAACATATTAAAATGCAATCTTTTGAACTTAATATCAGATCCTTTATTTTACGCCAACGCATTTTTGTTGACGCCATTTTCTCAAAATAATAACATGTTAGCACATATTTAAAGCAACAACATCTCAGCACTTATTAAAAACCTATCTCCAAACCATCTGATCATGATATAAAGTTTACAATGTTCATTTAAATTAGATCTTTGAACAGATCTAATTTGGTTTCAGTTATGCAAAATAAAACCTATTTTTATGCGATTAATGAGACTTAATTATGGAAATGTCGTTAAAACTGCAGTTTTATTAAATGATACGAGGGAAGACTATGCTAATCATATTTAGTCGCGTTATATGACCTTGTATAATCGACCCTGCGACACGCGTGTATGGTATGGAACGCTAGGCCACCGAACGGGGCGTTAATAATACTGACGCAACGCAGGGGCATACGTCCACCGTCTCATTCATTGAAAACCATTCGAATCGAATTAATGAATGTAATCGTCCGAAAACACAAACGGTTTCCCGACTTCCTCATTCTCACGCTAAGATCTATAAGGATGCGGAAGTATAAATATACGTAGGATCAAGAGTAAATAGTAATTTGTTTATAATACACTAATAAATTTCTCCTTCCTAGGAGTTCAGAGAAATCACGCGGTAATTTCTTTCGATATAAAATTTATCACATGTAAGAAATTTTAAATTTGTAAATTCTATTTGAGTTATTTAATTCCTCAAGAATATAGTTTCAGTGCTTTGTTGTTCATATTATTTATCAGTGACGCTGTCTGATTATTTTTGACTATCGGCAGATTATGTAAATATTTATAAACCAAGGTGTTCGATTCTTGAGTTCCACTTACAACAATTGAATTAAGTTGGTCTAGATGCATGTTCGATAGCGTTCAATTTGCTATAGAATGCATAAAAATATTTTGTTGCTTAATATGGTTTACTTATATCGCGTTTTCTATTTAATTAGACAAAGTGATGGGGTGAGGGTAGGGTGTGTTGAGTGGTGTGCCAACTCGAATATCGACCTTGACAGCCTATCGGGGTTGAAAATTATAAGACGTTTCGGCTGTGGCTTTGAGTCAGGCAGAAATAGACAGCCAGAAACGATCAATTGAACAAACAACAAATTAGTGCTCACATTAGTCAAATGGTTGTAGCAACGAATTCATGGCCGGTCCTACATATTTTAAGACAAAAGCATAAGACAGCGATTTCAGGCACGTACGCATGGTTACTTCTGTTAGAATAAAAATAAAAATGGTGTCTCTTCAGGAAAGGCGTACGTTGTTCGATAGTTTGCTGAATATCAGTTGATGATTTTAACTCAATTGAAGCTCTGAAGGGAGTATCATAAGATTATACTTTCGGATAAAATGTTAACAGCCGTGGCATGATAAATTTATGGCAACAGAAAGTTAGTTGAAATCATCCAATGGTGCTCATAAAGTTGTTTCAGAGCAACGAGAGGAAACAGTAGTTAACAGTCCTACGAAATTGATCAAGTGGGCATCACTGGAAGTGGGAATTCTTAAATCTACGGTGCATCGTGTTTTGCATAGGAAACTTCGTTTACACCCTTATTAAATTCAAATTGAGCAAAATCTACAACCGATATTACAATGCACTGATGATGATTCTAAATGTTTAAATCGCATTTTTTTTTTTTTTTTTTTAGTTTTCTCAAAAGGGAACAAGCTTTATGCATGAATCTTTTCTCGAAAAATCCCCTTCAGATGATTCGTTCAATTCGTTTGTGACAGCCCAAAAGTGAATGTTTGGTACGACTTGTTATTTGACCAGATTATCAGTCCTTTCTTTTCTT
This sequence comes from Nephila pilipes, assembly GCA_019974015.1. NCBI lineage: Eukaryota > Metazoa > Arthropoda > Arachnida > Araneae > Nephilidae > Nephila > Nephila pilipes. Next base: position 879,995 of record BMAW01049878.1, on the reverse strand, counting down.
TTACTTTCTTCTGCTTCCTTTTTTTGTTGTTATTGAAAAGACAGAACAAGAAAACTATATCTTGATATGCTGGAGCAGTTTCCTTTCCCTAACTTTATTCTTTGTAACCATCGATTATTTTTCAACTCGACGATACCATATCTCACTGGAGTATAAGAGAAGCATTAAATGAGACTTTTCAAAACATGCAGATTAGACATGATAGTCCTACACCATGGATAGTCCAGGCCTCTTCGTTCACCTGGTATTACTCCCCTTGATTTTTTTTATGGGGCTTTGTCAAAGAGGTAGTTTTTGTCACAAAAGGTGATTCTGTAAGGGAATAGAAAACCAAAAATACAGCAGCATTTTCAAAAATAATCCTTGTAATTCTACATTTTTTACCTGAAATTGGCAGTATCGCCTGGAAATTCTTCGAGATATCAAATGGTTACATGCAGGAATGTATTGATTTTTGAGTAAATTAAATATGATGAGGAACTCTTTCACGCTATATTTCCATTTACAAACATATAATTTTGTGCACTGACACATTCAAATAATGTACTTTTGAACGGTACACACTGTATATAGATTTATGAGCCTGAAATGACCCTTCCCCGCAATGTTGAGCTTTTGGATGGAAAAAAACATTTACAGAGGTTTTATGAATATTGAGGATGGTTAAGCAGTTACCTTCGACCTTGACGACAAACTTGGTGACTCTTTTGGATAATAATAAGTCTGGTGACTTTGGCAACTAAATGAAGGCTGTTAGAAATGCTTGGGTTTTCTCGACAACTCTATTAGGAAAGAAATTCTGGAGTTCTTGTGACACTTGGCCAGGACAGCCATAAAAACGAGGAAGTGCTGAGATGAGTGAAACTGCATTTGACCGACTTTGGAGTTTTGTATACAGTGCGAGCAGCTGAACGTTATTGAAAGTGCTATTACTGTTTACCAGCGATTTGCTAACTGTTGTGTTGCGAATGGAGGAAATTACAAAGTGATTCAAGTGATCCTCCCTGTAGTGCTGTCCGTGTTTTGTCTTTTTCTGAATAAAGTGTCATTTTCCACTATCCTCCTAGTTTGACTGTTTTTACCATTCATCCGCAGGACTATTTTTTTACCAATATATATTCAGTTTCTTAAGAATAATATGAATGCAACATGATGACACCAAAAAAAAGTTTACTGTGATATTTTGATTTGATTACCTACCTGAGCTTCGAACGAGGCTCAAAATTACGAGATCCGTCGCCAATAGCCTTCGTGTTGCTTCTAGTGCGACGTTAATAAAACCATACCAAACCAAATCAAATCTGAGAGTTGAAACTAATCGCTTAACTAACTGTCTGTACTCTAGAAATTCGACGAGAAGCTGTATCTAGCGATCGAAGAAAACGAAACGAATGGACTCGGTTATCAATCTTTTCCAATTCTTTATCGGATACGCATTGTTATTTAGTGAGTGAACGCACACTAATTATTTTCGTCATACCAGTAATTACATTTCAGGCTCGTATATATTTTTGTAAATTCTATACTTTGGATACAATATCTTCTGTCTCAATATTTATTGACTGTGCCTGATGTACGATTAATAAACCCGTTCAGTGCTCTGTTTTTCGTCTGACGGAAGTTGAAGCTTAAAAGATTCGCCACCTATAACCTTATACTTCAAAGATTATTAGGTTTTTTTTTTTTACTTTCTATGAACCCTTTCAACAATTAGAGGAAGGCCTTAACTTTTCTTCTGAAAGAGTATTCCTATAACTGTCTCCTTCCTTTATTCATTAGTAATAACACATCTACATGTGTCAAATAAATAACAAAAGAAACAATTACGAAGGGAAAAAAACGATTGACATGATTAAAACACACACACACATATATATATATATATATATATATATATGTGTGTGTGTGTGAGGAATGAACTAAAATGAAATTAAACAGAAAATAAAGAATAAAGATAATCAAAATGTCATTAATGGAGATTTGGGCATCGTAAATTGAGAGGTAAGTGTCAGCTCGGGTGTCATCCTCGTCACTTGACTGAGATTCAAAATTACGAGGTCCGTTGCCAGTAGCCCTCATGTTGCTTCTCAGTGTGACGTTAATAAGCATTCACAGTCACATGGTTTGAAATTTGGCGCCCAACAGTATGCTCATCACATGAAAATACTTCCCAAAGACCTGGTTAAGGCTAATAGTTGTAATAATAATAGTAATTCTATTCTGCGCAAACCAAGTTTTAATTTATAAGTAGGTGGATCTTCTTTGGTCTCCCTGTATGCTTCTTTACTGTAGATGTGCCACGTTGTGACAAGATAATATGTATACCAGACCCACTGCATTGTTGTGAAATTAACGACACTTTCATTCGTTTATATTTTAAACGTCAAATTTTGATTTTATAAACTTGCAAGAACTGAACGTCGCGAGACTTAACGCAATGAACTTCAAATCCAAAAATTGATCCGTCTTTTATATTCATTCTAATTCTTTATTATCATTTTAATTGTCCATATACTTTTGGGACAGCATATTTCTTATTATTTTAAGTTTTTTCCTAATTAATAGAAAAATCAAAATTTTAAGCACTTCAATTTTATACTTATAATGTTATGTATATCATATTATTTTTATTACTCTATCACCTTTACTTTGTCATTTAAGGAAATACCATTTCCTATATTTATGAGACACACTGGAAAACATTTTCTACTCAACATTTTTTGAAGATTTTTGTGCCAAGCGACAAATCCTATTTTTAAAAGCCCTGTTTTGAAAAATACTAATTATTAAATACAGTTGCGAAAAAGTAAATTTGCAATTTACTAAAATTTTACATGTTTAAATCCCCCTGTCAAAAAACTTTTAACACCGAAATTTTTTTGCAATTTCCTCCATTAGCTCGTAAAATATCAAATTTTGATACTACGATTGGACATCGTAGATACTTAAGAAACCGTATAATAGTCATAAATTATAATTATCGGTCCAATTATTAAATGGCGTTAAGAAAAGCGGGAAATATTATGAAGCGCTTTCGCGAAAATAATCAAGTATGTGGCCCTCTAACGACTTTTTCCAAATATTTCTAGATCTAATGATCAGATTTGAGTGAAAGTTTAAACACAAGCTATTTAGATTAGTTTCCTACAAAAATAGGATTCCATAATGCAAAAATCATATTTTAAAAGTTAATTAACAATGCTTATTAAGATAATTAATTAATCAATTTAGGACATTATTTAATACCCTTTAAACTATTAATATTGTGATGCTAATTTTATCTTGATGCAATGATATAATTGTGATAATTAAGAGAGTTTTTTTTTTACTTTTGTGAATTAAGACTGTTTTTGCGTACCGTTAAAACATAAGACAACTCCCTTCCCTTTCCGAGAAACTTTATCGAATAGAAAAAAAACTCCATCATTAATGTTATTTTCTAATTCCCCTATCCCATAGAGAGTAGAATGCTTTATTATAAATCTTATTTTTTTTTGTCTGAATCCATTTTTTCATCTATAAAATGTTTTTCATAATTAGTTTCCCATACCGTAAATAAATTTTTCATTTTTCACGTTAAGGAGAAAAATCGCATATTCTTCTAAATTTTAAAGACTCGGTATAAAAATGAATACATTAAAATCGAATTTATATGAAAATTTGTCTTAAAACGTGTTCTGAGTTTTGATTAAGTTCTTTGACGTGGCCAGAAGCTAGCCTCGAGCAACTGCGAGGGCTGTTCAAAAAGTATCCGCGTTAGGCATAGGAAATGGGAATTGGGTAACTGAGGTATTGTCAATTGATCGTTTTCCCTTTTTCTAAGAATCCTTGAGCATGGCATCCTTTGCATCTCGAAAAGCCATCGTTGTAATTTTCTCAGCAGATTCACTGAAAGCAAGCCATTGATTCGATTGTTACTTGGTTTCCGGTGTATAATAATAATTACTCATGTCTCAGTGACGGTGATAACTCAACTTAAAGTAAGAACAATCAGACGCGGCAACAATCCAACTTTGATTTGGAAGCAAATGGCTACTTAATAAAAACTATGAATCAGTACCAAATTCGTTTAGGTACCTCTTAATAGATGGCAACACACAATGGTGGCACCAATTTGCCAAAGCAACGCTTTTGTTTTCAAAAACGGAAACTTTTTAAGCCGCCTTCGTATTTGCATTTGTGTAAAACATATTTTTAACCTTTCTCGCTGTAATAAGGGAATTGAAGCCAGCGGAACTTATTGTTAATAAAAAACAAAAACGATTAATAGTTTCTTGCCTTTATTTCTATTTACAGACTCAGTCTTAAAAATTCTTTGGCGCACTGTCTATGTCGGAATCGGGTTCAGTTTTGCTGTTATAAATGCAAGTAGAATTCTCAGTTATAATATCTGTTTAACACTTTGCAACAGTAAATCATTTTAATAATGTTTATTCTATATCTACATAAGCTGACTTAACCATTTGGATCTGATCTTTATTGTGTGATTATATTTCTTAGTATTAATAATGATGCCAGTTCGTAACAAACTTACACCTTGCGACTTTCACTTTCTACCTTACATGAAAGAGCGCTTTGAGGGGCATCATTTTATTCTGACAACGAGAGGAAAGCTACTTTAAAGCTTGGTGTTGACAACCATCACAGGAATTCTTCTCTAAAAAGTTTACGGGACTGGTCATGCTTTGGCACAAGTATGTGCGATTGTGATTGCTTATTAACGTCACATTGAGAAGCAACACGATGGCTATTGATGATGGAACTTGTAATTTTGAGCCTCGGTTAAGTGAAGAGGATGACACCTGAGCTGGTATCTCCCCCTCCAACTTCGATCCTACGCCTTGGCAAGACTTTGTACCTTGCCATATCTTACATGTATCAGCCCCGTCTAAAGGCGGGTCTTTAGTGTCATTGGGGCTCGAACCCACGGCTAGATCGTGAGTTAGCGACCATGACCACTAGGCCACCATGGCTGGTGAAAGTATGGAGCATACGCTAAAAAGTTAATAATACATTAAACAAAGGATTATTGTGGCTTTTAAATAAAGCAAAAATTGTGAAAATCTAAAAAAAAATTAAAAATTTAAGGTTATAAAGCAATTCGTTTTCCTTTAAGAAACCACGTGGTACATTTTTCATAGTAAAAATGTACCACGGTCATTTATATCAACAAGTTTCTAACAAATTGCAAAAATAAAAATAAAATATTTTATCGAAACTTGAAAAGAACAGAAATTTTATTTCTTTCAAACCGTCATGTAAGTTTCTCCTATTTGACTATATTAAAACTTTGATATTAAATCTTAAAACTTTTGAATTAAAACGCAAACAGCGCATTTCATATATCTATCATTCAAGTCATCTAAACTAGAAACTAAGACTCTAAAGAACTCGTGTAAAAGAAACATTACAAAATCTCGGAGAATTAATATAAGTACAATGCATAGAATGGCTCCAAGACTTGCATCTGTTTAGAAACTAATGCTATGTGTTATTCAAACCAGATGAAAAGCTTTATGTTTCTCCAGATACAATGTCAAAACTCGAAAATGAAAAGGGAGAATATAAGTTCTTCTGCCGTAATTAAATCCAAATTTCTCCTTTACTCAAAAGTCAAATATCGCTTCAAAGAAAGGGAAGGAAAATATTTCCGATATTGGCTCGAATCATTTCTCAAATGGAAACCGAGCAGTTCTTAAAAGTTTTAACAAAACAAAATCTTTCTAAATGCTGGTGTTTTATTTACAATAGGTGTGCTATGAATATCTTAGACCATAGATATGAAACTTAATTTTAGCTGTATAAATTCTACAAATCTCAGGAGAATCTTTCAAAGAAATTGGCTTTTGAATGTCGTTTTCAAAATTGCTTTACCAAAATTTCCCCTTCTTTGTGTAATAAGCGAGTAACTTTAAAAGCGATCTCTCGAATTAGAATTAAATTTCGCGTTTCTCCAGTAAAATTGCAATGTAAGAAAGTTCCGAATCTTTCAATGTCTGCATTTATTTTATAATTCTCAAATTGTATAGGAAGCTCTAGATTTATCCGAGATATATTTGGTATACTTCGTTTCGGTTACGTATTGCTAGGTTAGTGGAAGGAAAATCTCAATGCCCACATAACAAAGTGCAATGTCTTCTTCAGTAACAGTATTCAAATACGAAAGGTTCATCACCAATACCTCATGCTGCCTTGAATTACGACTTATATAATAATAAAAAATAAATAAATAAATCATTGACATAGTTACTCCTTTAAATAGTTTCCACGCTAACGCAAGTGATCATGGTCGAAACCTCGGGCCACGATAATGCTTCTGCGTCAGTATCGAGGGTTCGAGTTTTGATACTAAGACCCGTACCAGCAAAAGAAGCTGATAGCTTAAACCTGTCCAAGTCCAAATCACTACGGTTGGAATGGTATGAATGCTTGAAAGGGAGATCGCCAACAAAATGTCATCCCTCGTCATTGACAGAGTTTAACGAGTCGTCCCCAATAGCTCTCGCATTGTTTCTAAGTGTAACGTTAATAAATAAACTTTCAATCAATTATCCGTAAGAAATTACCAGGTTATAAGACCCATGTTCTATGCATGTATACGAATTCTGAATGTTCTATATAAAAGGTTACTGGAAAATATATACAGAGTCAATTATTTTCCTAGTTATAAATTTACGGGTAATTTATTATCCAGAGTTCGACCCTACGGTTCAATGCGACCTATATAATCAAATACCCCATCTTGTCCGTTTATAAATCTCTCCCCTCTCACCAATCCCTCATGCCCTCCATTTCCACTCCTTTTACGATCTGCTATGCACAAAAGCCTCATGAGCCCTATCTATTGACAACGAACCTTTGGCAGAAAACTAGACAACAGATCATCTCTTGCTCGAACCACAACATCTATTGAAGGAGCATACGAGAGGCGGAACAAAACGGTCCTTAAACTGTCACCCTGAGGCCATGGTACAGACCGTCGACGACCGGAAGACCCTATCACCCTAACCAGCACGCGATCCGTCCACCCTCTCGGATTATGTGGCCACGTGACCCCCCTTATTAATAGAGCAACTCGGCGCTTCTCACTGTTTAGGGCACAATGGGACCTAGGTTTCCTGGAGGCTGTTTATCAGTGACAGCAAGACCGTGGGGGTTCCCACAGACCTGTTGTGCTGAGTTCTTCCGCAGTTGATCCTTTCCACATACTGGAAGGACGTTTATCCAGTTTGTCGCTCTCTGTCTCTGTAGGAGGTCGTCCACCCCATTTCTCACGCCTCTTCGTAACGTTGTTGTGAGTCAGTGAATCGTACGGAATATTAGCAGCATTCGTTGAGAGAGAGAGAGGGCAGAGGTAGGTATAATGAAAGTACTAAGGTCCGGCTGATTGAAATGTTAAGGAAATCGATTTAATTAATTTATATGGTGCTTTATTCGAATTTATTAATTTGGTACTTTTAATGAAATGTTCGTAAGTGTCTTCTGTAGCAGTGTTAACTACAAGAAAATTATAATGAGATTGAATTTGATACTTTCTTTTTTGTTATTAAATACTTTTTATCTTGCAAGGTAGTTCAATTCTGATTATAGGAAATACTGTCGTATGGAAAGAAGGATATTAAAATGGAACTCACCTTCAAAAATTCTCGATGTGATTAAGAGTGAGAATTAGGAAAGCGAGTTTAGATGCTTGGGTGTCATTTTCTTCTATTGACCCTTGTTCACCATTGAGATAGTCAGTCACAAATTTGTTCTTGTAATGGGTTTTCTATCTACTATTGTATGTCTGGGTCAAAACTTTAAAGCTTTTGTCCGTTTTAAAGTAGATTGATTGATATTCGAAACACAATTATTTTTGGATGCAATATGATATTAATTCATATAATTAAAATTAATTGATTAAAACTAATTATTTAAGGAATTAAATTCTCTTACCAAGTTTCTCTCCAAATCCGTCCAAATGGTCGCTGCAGGAAAGGGTTTGTATTTATAATCTATTTATTTTTAGTTGATAAACTGACCTAATGAATTATAACTAATTATTAGAATGAATCTAATTTGACACCAACTTCCTTTTTCTACTTAAATATAAAAATAACGTTACGCACAGCGAGAAGTTTGAAAGAAAACCCTATGTTTGAAAACTTCGTTTACCAGTGGTGTTTTTTAATTGTCCCAGAACAACATTAATTTAAACTAAAACCAAACTAAGCAATTATGGAATAGTTAGATATTTAGGCAGTAAAAGAAAGAAAAAACAATGATCTATATATAGTGTGT